>CABFOV010007520.1:0-23878 GCA_902141375.1 Timema poppense
AATACAAACATACGTTTTTTTGCGATCAACAATGAAAACACTTTACAAGTAGGTCTAGTTAAGATGACTTGCATGGATACGGGAAAGTGGATCTAATAGCCTTTATGGCTTCCCATGAAAATTTGACTTAACACATCAACTCTAGTCAAATCGTCGCGTGAGGCGACTATAAGGGTTCATCGTGTCGTTAAGATGGGGGTGTGGGGACCAGTGTTTTTGCAACATTTATAGCAAAACATTTTGTTGACCAAAATTGATAAAATATTTCTTCATTGCAAGCATAGAGTTTAATTTTCTTCACATGATGATATCAACAGTTGTTGAAAATCTGTCATGAGCATAGCGGCATTTGATGACAAACTTTTTAAATTAAGAAAAAAAAGTCGTCATTAAATTTCAGGACGCCCTTGACAGATATGCAACAACTGTTGATATCACGTGAAGAAAATTCAACTCGATGTTTGTACTGAAGAAATATTTTTTGTATTTTGACCGGAAAAATATTTTAAAAAAAATAAAAAACAGCAAAAACACTTAACTTTATTCACATTACCTACATCGCCACCTTGAAGTGTTCTCAGTGTTAACGTCAACAAAATAATCTAAGATTAAACCCATTTATTTAAAAAATAAATAGCTCATACATACCCAGATATCCCCATACAGAACAAATCTTTTAGGTTAAATTGCCTCCAAATTAGTCTTACATTCAAAGCTCACGCAACGATCGGCCAGACAAAACAATAGTCGTTATGTAACGTAACTGACCTAGGCAAACATTTTTTTTTTAAACTTTATTTTCACAATGTTAGTTGCAAAGAATTATTCCGAAACGATTAGAAACCTTGTGGTACATTGCGAGTTTATTTCTGTCTCACGGTCTGTTGGGCTCCTATTACGGAAGCAGGCGTTGCGCTATTGTTTTGATTGCCGCTTCTCTTCTGACAGTAATTTGTGCGTTTAAACAATAGCGTAGACGTTCATTTGTAGAGTGAGTGTTTTGATTCACTCACTAAAGTATGGGATTTTTTTTTTAACTCTACTACTTTTAACAAACTGTCGAATCACTTAGACTTAGATGTGGTGTGAAATTGTTTATTTCCATGTTGCTAAAAAATTAATCTTAGGTATGGGAAAGTTTTTTTAAGTCTGTTAATTTTCAAACCACTTGGATAATTTTGGTGCATCATGTTTTGCTGCCTGTTTGAGTTATCCGAATATTTATAATAATAAGATATTTATAAATAAACATTCAAAGAAAACTCCTTTTCCTCAATCACACAACAGGGAATACTCAATTACACAGTTTTAATATCTGACCTGAGGATGAAGCCGTTGTAGCATCGAAACATGTCGTATAAATAACGTTGCAGTACTTTTAGAAGTAACCAAGGAACAGGGAAATACAAATGAGAAAGAAATTCAATTTTAATATTTTTTTCAAATTAATGACTTGTTCTGTCAATTCTCAAAATACAGAAATACGAAATATGCACGATCATATTATCCTTTGTTTTTAAAAACACAGTTCTAAGTATAACTTTGACTCATATGTCTACAATTTGAATATGTACTAAATTTTTATATGTTTGTTATAGTTTAAAGACATTCATAACTATAAAGTATCATAACTTGTAATTAATATTACCAATCTCTTTCCAATATCAATCAAATATTGTGCAAATATATTATATTACATATTTATGTCTTTCATGTTAATTTAATACAACTTGTACTACCTAATTTCACTAAAAATTGAATTTTATTTATAAATATTAAACGTTCCTTATTAAACAATTCAAATGTTTTTAAAAAACTAATAAGATAGTAATGAATAAGATAAAACTTAGAGGAAATATATCCGTATTTGCGTTGAGGGATAGTTAAAAACTATTTAAGATAAATCACCTTCAGTAAACACGACTGGTATTTGAACTCCGATCTCCAATCACTGGCAATCTGGTCTATTGTGAGAGTGACATCTTAGTCCGTGTGATCAATGAGGCTGGAAAACCATTAATGTGTAAGAGTTTTTTCTCTTTTATTTCCATGTTAGTAAGTTTTTCTCATAATACCTACGATCTAAACACCTTTACTTTTTGGTAACTATTATTCCCTTCCTTAAGCTCCTTCTCCATACGCCCAATTCAGAAGTACAGTAATAAAGGTAATATACAGAATACGTATTTATGTTCCGGTTCATAATTAAATGTTACATAGATCTTAATTATGGGAAACGCTCTGAATTTGAGACGCACGAAACATTATGAATTATACTTATTGCATTTTTGTTTCCATGAATTGCATAACTTTTATTTAAAAGAGATTTGAATGGAAGATTCTTGGTCCAATAAGGTTCCTATGTTTCGAAAACATTTTTTTTTAAAGTTGCTTAAGTAAGGTTGAATTGATGCGATGTTTCCTAATGAGAAAACTTAACAAATTTAACGTGGGAACCTTTCTTAACAATATCTATGTAGCTTGATAAGTTTTGTGTTGAACTCACTGAAGCGTGTATAATTATGAACATGACATTGTACGCTAGCTTATAATAAAATACAATTATATAATTTTAGTTCAGCGATTTGTTTCATAATTAGGTTTAAACGTTATTTATATTAAATTGGGGGAAAATTATACACATCTATAATTCCTCATACAATAGCTAGAAATATAAATATAACTCCATTATACATTTCCTTCCTAATTTAAAATATATTTATGTTGGCTATTTATTACCGTAAACTAATTTGCTATTAGATTATTTCTATTAAGAGCTGACCAGTAGTTTGTACGGCTGAGGTTAAATATATCTAGGATAACATATATAGAAGGGATTCAAAACAGATAGTTTATTATATATTTCATGATTTCCAAATAAAAGTAATTCGCTTCACACATTTATGTCACGCGACACATTTTGATAAAGAAATGTTCAAATAAAATTGGATTGAAGTTTTAGCGCTCAGTTAATAACTTTAATCATTTCACTCAATAATCAAAATATAAACCCAAACTTATTATTATTTCAAAAATAGCCAAGAAGAAACTTGATTGTTTTATCATAGTTTATTATTATTGATTTAATCACATTTTGTTTTATCATTGTTGTATTTTTTTTAATTTATACATTTTAAACATAGGATCAATTGTTTTTGTGTTTTAAAACCAATTTCAAATATAGTGTTATTATTTCTTTAACCATCAATGTTCACTAATAATTTATCTTCTTTTTATATCAAAATTTAATTTTTACCACATTTCAATATATTGAATTAACAAATACTGTATAAGCTTGTTGATAGCTCATTCCAGTATAACAGGAAAAACTTAACAACCGAACACCGGATAGTTAAGTTATCACTTAACTGAATGTAATATAACCAAAATAAAACGTTTAGTTATTATTTTAATTTTATATAGACTTAATAATTAATATAGTAAGATAAATAACTTATGTAATACATTATGTACGATCCGGATTTGAATTCATTGTAGGAACTCGTATTCAAAATGAATATTTGGCTTCGTAAAATTGTTGATTCGACGGACCTCTATTTTGATTAAAACCAAATACCGATTCATCAGGGTAGAATAAGTTCAAAGTACGAGTATATAACACATAATTGTCTTTAAGTACTAATCACCCTAGAGTTTCAATAATTTGAAACGTAAGATCAGTCAAATATAATTTTTATATAAAAAGGCACAAAGTGATCCGTCCATTCTTCACGTGATACCACGTGTTGCCTTGGGAACGCTATAAGCGCCACCTGTCCAAGTTGCAAAATCAGCTACTCTTTGACCAAATCGCAGATCACTGAAGGTGGATATATTTAAGTAATTAATTTGATCCATCCCACCAGCAATTATTTTATTTTTTAATGCAATCTTATTACTTCGATTGGTTTATTTAAATTGAATAAATTGAAACCCCGTTATTAAATTAAAAACTAATGAACACTAATGATATTGAAGCTTTGAAGATGTGGATTTTAATAAAATTTAATTTGATTCATCAAATAAAAATGAAAATTATAGAATTAGAATTTTGGATGTAATGGATAAAATACGGTTTTATCATCAATCAAATGTACATGCTCGAAATGTAATTCAGCCAAAGATGTCTACTCTCTTGAGCTATACCTACTTTACAAATACCCGTAGATTTTTCGTGAGTGAAATTCCGCCTTAACTTGGCAACCACCTAATCACTACGAATACAACCAAAGCTCTACAAGCTGCCATTTTGATGTTTACTACGACTACCTCCACGCGGATATTGTTCTATTTCTCGTAAACTGTTTCTTTGACATTTATCTCATAAAATAAACAAAAATGCACTATTTTATTTTGAATATTCATTTATAGCTATTAGTTTATAATGATACTTATCAATTTGAAGACACAGAACATGTAAAATGAGTTTTAAGTATTTGCGCTCTTAGTCCCATTTATAAATTTTGTTGAAATCGCATGGAGAATCATAATGCAGAAAATCTTCTCCAATGAACCCTTCTTGAATTCGAACCTGATCCCTAGCTTTCAGGGTCAATGGTAAGCATGTCCGTCAAGCTGAATAAACCCTTCCGATTTGAATGATCACTAGTATTATTAGGTAGTTAAACGCGTTTTAATCTCACAGTATCCGGTGTGCTGGTGATAAGGAGGTTGGAATTCGAATCCCAGTCGGATGTACTGAATTTTTTTGTCCCATTTCATAGTTTACCTTTCTCACTCCAGGGGTATACAAGTACATTTTCTCTAAAACGTTAGGTTCCCCACTGTCATCTTGTTTAGTGTAAATATACAAATGTCCCGGATGGCTAATAAGACATGAGACAATTTATTGTGAAAAGCTAACATGAAAAACACCCTATTTGTCAATACTAGCACTACAATTTTAACGACGTTGACTAACTTGGTGAGTTTGAAGCTATTTTGGGAAGCAATTTGGATCTTAGCTTGACGCACCTAAACAATCTAAGCACTTTCACACTTAGGACCAGTTTCATATTCAGAATGAGTATGCCTCAAGTGTAGAACTAAACTAAATACAGGAATTCCACGATGCCTCTTGTTTCTCTGCTGATAATACTTCCCCTCTTCCGCTGACAAGTATACACACTCACTCTACCATTTGCGTCTGGACAGCATTAATTTACGTTTAAATTTATCTTTTTCTTGTTCCTTAATCTAGATAGACATAATTATGTTTCCACAGAATTTTTTAAATCTGCATTCTGGCAGTAAGATTTCTACGTCTAAATAGCCTGAGCTATAGACGAATTGAAAATAACAACGTTAAAACAAACTATTATTATTATAATTATTAGCCTCATGTCTTACTACCCATTCGGGTTAAACGCACTTACGCTAATGTGTAATGATGGTAGGGTGATTGTGAGATGAAATGGAGGACCTACAGTTTAATGTGGGATCCGAACCACGGTGGAGGCCTGGCATTCCACAAATCACAAGTTGTGATTAATACACATCTATTCAGAGGTGAAGGAAGGGTTTAGAAATCTAAAACAAACTAATTCAAGATAAAAAAATATTTTTTTTGAAAGTGTAAAACTATTTTTAGAGTTATTTAAGAATGTATGTGTTTTGTTTCAATGTTATATATTTAAAACTCACCGAATTAAACGTAAATACATTAACATGACAGATACCATCTTGACGTCACAAGTCAGCGACTTCCTTAAGTAGTATCACACGATGCATTCTACTATAGTAATAAATTGTGCTATCGAATATAAAAGTGAATTTCCTCGACGCTATGCGTTGTATTTCTCGGGCTATTTCTTTTAACGCCAGGCACTGGTTGTTATAGGCTTGTGTTTTCTCCCATGGGGGGTATATTTTCCGCCAAGCAGAGTAATCTATACGACGTCATGCTATTCCCTATGGAGGAGACCCGGGGTAACGCACGTCTCCGAGCTAAACGATGAAATATATGGAGTCTAGCGTCTGACTCGCTGTCTCCTTGCACCACGCACACAGAAAGGTATTATTTATTTTGATATATTTTTGTGCGTTTAAAAAATTATTATTTTATTTATTTGTAGCCTACTTCTGATATGAAGCTTTTTAAAAATCTAAAATTAATCTAGATATATAAAATGAAGAGTTTGTTTGTCTGTCATAACTCAAAAGCATTACGTAGTATCTACCGCACGCACAGGTCTAAAGTTTTAAAACTTAATATCTCACTGTACCCAAACATGTGCACATAGAAACCGTAATTTTAAATATTTTATTTAACGCAACGCTGGGTACCTTAGCTAATCTTAGAATAAATTCAAGCTCAATAGAATATAAATAGTAAAGAACATCCACAGGTAAACTGGCATGGGGATAAATATCTCACGGGTGGACCTGACCGGGATTCGAATCACAAGCCCCTCGTCAACCACGATAAAATGCATTGCGAGAGTGTAATTTATTTCACCAGTGTGACTCATACTGGGATACGCGTATACCCAGGTGCACGTGAATGATCCAAAGAGTACGAGACTTCTCGCTAAATTTTACCAACAACAAATTTTTTTTAAATAATTTTAGGAAAGATAAACATATCAACACATATTTTGACGCCACGTCATTGAATTTTATTTAACTTTTTCTACCCCTCGGTCACTGCTTTGCTAACGCATAACCTTAACGCTTTATTACAATTCTTTACATGACATCAGGTATTTATTTACTTTTTTTTTATGAAGCTCTAGAAGGATTACGTTGGTTATGTCATAGCCTCGAAAGGGGTGCTCTACTGGTGAAAGTTTGGAATTATAAGACCATCCCTGAAGGTGCAAAATTCTTTATATAGTCTTTTTTTAAATACAAAATCGGCTAGTAAGGTTTTATTTCTTTGTTGGAGATAAAAATTCTACAAGAATTAGGTTAGAATCCTAGTGCATAATTCAACACAACTGGGATACGAATAATTCGTAAGTAGCTATAATAAATAGATAGAGCGGTTCCTCTCTTTCGGAACTTATTCTTCTTTTCCTCTATATTTCTTTGTCTCTATTTTGAAAGAGGGAGGGAAGAAGAATGGGAAGAAAAGAAAGTAGGAGAGAGAGGGGGGAAAGAGATAGGTTGGAAGATATGAACGAGATAGAGATAATGGAAGAGAAAGGAAAAAAAGAAAAAAGGTGGGAATAGAAGAATGAAAGAAATAAGCAAAGCAATATTTACCTAACCACGATTATATAATATGTTAAACTAAGTAATACACAATGTTACAGAAAAAGGTTGGAAAAAGGACCATCTCAGTTCACCAAAGATAATAAATTAAATCTTTGTTATATACACATTTCGAATGATGTACATCACCGTTTGCTGAGCTATGTTGCCATTGTTTTTTCAACTGTAATATCGCTTCAACAGGCGATAATGTATCTTTTGATTTATATTTTTTAACTAAGCTAATGGGTATCCTTGATGATAAGCTTTAGTTTTAGTACTTTTTTTTATCTATCCATACCAAATTAGAATTTTTTGATATACCTAGAAGAATTTTTTTTATGGTTACAATGTTCCAATCCCCGTTTCACCCGTTTGTTGATTGAATCCGACAAATCTCCTTCGTTTATGACACCCAATAACTGAAACGAAACAAACCGTCAAATTTCAAGATTTCAAGGACAGGTGTTCGCGATATAAGTGACTCACTCATTTACTCATCACCGGAACTTATATCTCGAACCTCTGGTCCTAGAATCTTTAAATTTGACGGAGTAGTTCATTTAATATTTAAAATATGGGATACAAATCACATAATTTTTAAATATGTTTATATATTATAGCTATATACAAATAAATAAATATATATCCATCCTGTATGTACATATATAGACATATACAGGGTGTACCTAACAGGTGGGACCAGCTTCAGTGGTGGACAGGAAACACAAAAAAAATGAAAGTATTTCGTATAAAATGTGTGCAAGCATTGCAATGCATTGTACCTTTGAAATAGTACAGCATTCTACGACCCGACTACTGCAAGCTTGCATTCAGGCCTAAGTTGACCAATTTGAAAACTTCCTGCAATGTTTAGAAGCTCAACATTACCGGAGTACAAACATACAAGTGCAGCGCTATATTAAATACAGGACGACACCTACCTAGACCAGAATGGGATGAGCCAGTTTACTTTTCATTAAAGTAATTATCATTTATGCATATAATTTGAACAGGTAGTATGACATGGTGATAAATTAACTAGTAATGTCAACTGATATCACTTTTAAAACTAACCAAAATGTATTTACCAGGTGAAGGGATATAAAGATGTTTTAGTTACTATCCAGCTAAGGTTGTGATGGACAAAATACTTCAGTCCCAGGCGCTAATAACCCTCCATTCATGTGTAATGTGCCTGTAAGCACAATGATGACACAGACCTGCACTACTTTGTTAGTATATTCAAATGTAAACTACAACATGAATATAACTCCTAGTTATAAAAACGTGGACTATTTGACAGGCTCATATAATAATATATTTCCGGTGACAGGGAGGTCGAGGTTCGAATCCTGATAGTGTGTACTGAAAATTTTTTCAGTAGGGGTCTACATTGTTTCCTACTCATCCTCTTCGATAATTCCAGTACATTTCCTCTAAATTCTCCTTATCCCATTAGCGTGGTTACAATTCGTTTTAGTCCGGACGGGTAGCAAGAAGCAAAGCAAAAAAAAAACACATTAAATAACCCACTTTGGTGGCCGCATGGTCTAAGGCGATACTCTCGCGGTAAACTAGACTGCCGATGATGGGAAGATCGAGGTTCGAATTTCGGTCGAGTGTACTGAGGGTGTTTTTTTCAAAATTGTTTTCCACTCTCCCTTCTCACAAATGCAGGAACACTACCTATAAATAGGCCTTACTCATCTGTAGAACTACTAGCGTAATTAGTACAAAAGTTAATGTTCTGAAAGGTTAGTAAAATGTGGTTTTAAAACATTTTAATAGTTTGTAAACTGGCAGGGTTAATGTGTCTCTGAACCTGGAGACTGGGGTTCATTACTGGCCTTTTACACTTGAGATATGTGCTTTGTTGTCAATTAATGGTTTTCAATCTTCCCATTTGAACATAAACGTATATTCTCAAAATTAAATCTACTTGTCATTAGAATAGTAATCTTTGTTTCACTCAAAGTAAAGTGTATCACTAAAAAAAAGTTCATTACTTTTCTCTTATAAAATAACCACCAGCTAATAAATGAACCTATTGCATATAAGCAAAACCTATTTTGTAACACAATAGTAGGTGACCTGGCTGTCTGGGGGTAAGGTGTCAGACTTCTATGCTGGCGGCCGGGGTTCAATCCCCGGTCCTGGCAAAGATTTATCTGATTACCAAACCCTTCCTTCACCTCTGACAAGACATCTTGTGAATGTGGGGAATGCCAGGCCGCCACCGTGGTTCGGATTCCACGTTAAACTGTAGGTCCTCCATTTCATCTCACAATCACCCTACCATTACACATTAGCGTAAGTGCGTATAACCCGAACGGGTAGTAAGACGCGGTGCTAATAATAATAATAATAATAATAATAATAATAATAATAATAATAATGTAACACAATATTGTTTTTATTAATTTGTAAGTAATAAAATTATTCTTTACTTTTCTAGCATAAACAGTAAAAAATTGTTCATATAATATGTCTGTTGTAAATTATCGTACAAATGAAACAGTAATCTATATAAAAACCATCCCTTTTTATAGTAAATGCAAAACTTTACTTCAAATAACTGTGTGTAGGTTTATTAATTCTAAAACCGACTGTCTTCCTAGTAAAAAGGAGGCCTATTTAGTATATTTGCTGTCTGCTGATATGGTGTTTTCATGGTTTTATTCGAAGTGATCTTGTTTCTTGCTCTACTTGACTGCTTTCAAAGGAATGTTGACATGAAAGTGAATTCGAGAGATGTTGCTTAGCCCACCTGTTATGAAATACGTTGTTACATAGTGTAGTGAAACAGGTCAACCTTAGCCCTACATTCATTTTTTATAGCGCATACAAGGTGTCCCCCAAAAAAGTAGAAACTAGATTTTGGTAATGTATTTATTTGTGGGACTACATTCAATACAGATGCCACTAGCGATGCAAAGTATCCACATTTACGTGAAGAAAGGATGGTAAAATCACAAATAAATTTTGACTTCTATAGGAATCTCCGACCACCAACATTGATTGAAAGTTACTTAAATTTGGCATTATATAAATCTGTCTTTTTTTTAGTTATTATTTATAAGGTTATATAAACATTATAAAAAGCTTCCATTAATAGTTCCTTTTGGATACCTGTATAGTTTCCCTTTAAATTACTTACAGATTAACAGATCAAGAATGTAAATAATATTGAATTTTTTTCTCCCTGTCAATGTGGCAAGATGAGTTCCCATTTTTAAAATAACTGGATTCCTATGAAAATGAAATTGTAAACATCCATACTCCCAATGCATCCGGTAAGGATTTATACCTTGATATCCACTTCAACGTTAGCTAAGGCCAATTCCTTAATTCCTCCAGTAATATATAAATGTAGATTTTTAACTAAGCAAGTTCCAAAAGTTTGTTACGATTAAATAAATCTTAGGGTGACCTGGTGGTCTAGGGGTAAGGTGTCAGACTTCTGTGCTGGCGGCCTGGGTTCAATCCTCGGTACCAGCACAAATTTATCTGATTACCAAACCCTTCCTTCACCTCTGACAAGACATCTTGTGAATGTGGGGAATGCCAAGCCTCCACCGTGGTTCGGATTCCACGTTAAACTGTAGGTCCTTCATTAAATCTCACAATCACCCTACCATTACACATTAGCGTAAGTGCGTATAACCCGAACGGGTAGTAAGACGCGGTGCTAATAATAATAATAATAATAATAATAATAATAAATAAATCTTAGGTTAATCTACCTGTGTAATTATTGTACACACCATTAATGACTTATATTGTATTGTATTTTAAATCCATTATAGGATAAACATGATAAAAAAAAGTATATTAATTTAATACATAGAAACTACAATATAAAATTATAATCGTGGTCCTTCTACACAATCTTTCTTAGTGACTGTTCTAAAAACATACAGGTTTAGGTCTAATCATTATAAGCATGTATGTGTATGTGTATGTATGTGTGTGCCGTTTTGTGCACACCTCCATGTTGGTCACTTTTTTATAAAAAGCAAAACTCCATGGAGTCGGTTTTTTCCCCTCAGCAATATGTAAATCTACCACGTCCAGTATAGTGTGTATTAAACGTCATAACGATATATATTTTTTTACAACCATCGCTATATCGTACCTTTTATACTTATCTTGGTATGTCATATCGTGGAGATAACCCAAGTTTTTGTGTTTGCGCCAAATGAACGTTGTCTGGTGTGCGTAAACTATATGTCTTTCTTTTACCCTCCTCCCTTATCAACTGGATAAGTCTAGTAAATGTTAGACGTGAAAGTTTTTTAGTTTTTTTATTGTAAAGTATTTAAGTTTTTTATCCCTCTTGAATTTTGGCTAACTTTAATTTTTACTTAACGTATATGCAATCAAAATTATAAGATAAGGATAATAAGTGGACCTATGAAAAGAAGGGAAAGAGATATTAAAAAATTAGACTGCGAAAAACATAGAAAGTAATTTTAATTTTGTATGCTATATTTACTACCTAGAATATGGTCCTCCATGTAAGTTACTAACCTACCTTTGAGTAAATTTAATTTAAGGTTTGCAGAAATTAATTATAACTAAACTTCGTTAGCATGTCAAAGAAAAGGTTGAAATTACAAAATGCTTCTTTCCTTTTTTTTTCTATTTTGAAATTCGTCATTCAGCCTATATTTACATACTTTAATGAAATGCATTTAGGAACTCTTAATACAAAATTAGTATATAGGACTTTTAATTTGCCAACAAATTCATTTTTTTGAATTTTGTTTTTGCCGGTGCACGTGGATTGTGGAGCAGCTAATACGGGTGCACGCGAACTGCAGAAAAACTCACCCGAGCTCGGCAATACTCTTACACGAACTCAGGAGTAAAGATTTAATTCATAATGACTTCGTTCAAAATGGAACATAGAAGTTAGGTTAGGTTACGTTACGTTAGGCTAGACTAGGTTAGGTTATGTTAAATTAGGTTAGGCTAAGTTAGGTTAGTTTAGGTTAGTGGTTAGAAGTTGAATGGGATTACAAGTTTTTACTGCAATTCGCGTGGACCAGCTGACAGGTATACTTAATTCCGAAATTTGAGTGCACCCATTTTAACACTTCTGTGGATAAGACATTGTGAATTGCCGACAAAGGACTACACTATTTAAATAGTACTCAAGATTACAAGCGACGGATGGTTGATTACATTCATGTAAGGCTTATTGGCAATGAGAGGACAGTCAGGAGTATCTTCAAGGGAGCAACGTGATGCAAAAGATGCAAAGATAGATGCTACAGAAGGACTTCTTAGCCCTTAAAAATAATATTAATTATGAATATGAAACTTTTCTCAGCCCATCCCAGCCATTCGCATGTTTTCATAAAGAAAGAAGATATGACCCATATATAATTTAGATTAAATGTACCCACATTTGAATGGAGGGAGAATGGAATGCCATTGAGGGAGCAACACCTTCGGTACATTCGTATTAGAAATTCCACTTTTCCGTCACGGCAAATCTATACCAGATGAGGTTGACGTATTAGTCTCCGTTTTCACAGATGTGGGTAGTATTGACCCTATGTGAATTCTGACCGCTTAAGAGTAGTTGGGGAGCCAGGTGGTTGGAGTTTGGGCCCATGTTGGTGTACTAACTTAGCCCGGGTTGTTGTGGTGCTCCATTTAGGATAGATGTACATTTTTTTGTCAATTTGAAAGAAAAACATAAAGTGGTGGACAGTAAGACAAAATATAATCCTAACCTTACATAGTATAACACAGCAAGATATGGATAGCAGGATACGACCAAATCCTAATCCAACATAATCTAACTTAACCTATGACAAAAAAACACAACTAAATTAAACTAATTCAAGGCACAACACAATATTGAGTTTGTATTAAATAAGAAGGAAAGTTTTGGTTGTTTCATGGAAACGAAATCCTACACTCTATGGGGCCAAATTAGAATGATGGCTGGTGTCGAGATAGTGCTGCTAAAGGAATGGCATGGCCAAATTCTTATTTATCAGCAATATTTATTGTACAATTAATTACAACGCTAGTATTAAAGTGTAGTACTGTCTATGAAATAATTACTTAATAAACTGCCTATCCGCACCGGTAGGTACTTAGATTAAATTTCAATATAATTTAATCTTGTTTGACGGTGACTGAGAAGTCGGTGTTAGAATCTCAGCTGGGTGTAATGGAGGTGTTTTATACTAAATGGTTTCCAATGACCCTCCTTACAACTACGGATACATTTAATTTTAAATATTCCTGTTTATTACTCCCTCAATCGAATACATTTAATGCAATTGGCTCTGAAGGTTAGTGAGACGAGGAGAGCAAAATAGCCAAATTATTCTATCATAGTATATCGTAGGGGGAAAGTCGAGTGGTAACGGATGGAGGTCAATATTGGACAAGAAGAGCTTATACCGTTTACCGGTAGTGATAATACCTATCAAGCAACTGGAATGTTCATCAACTTAAGGGAAGCGTGGGTTAGTCATATTAAATTCAGAGTTAGCCTCATTTGGGAGTGAATGTGCAGTTTGTTGTTCGTGTGTTATTTTTGCCAACATGGAGTAACGTTTACGAAGGAGCTACAGCAATAAAAGTAAGTCGAATCAGGTATTGAACGCTCTGATAGGAACAATATCCCTTAATTAGGGAACTTTATGTTAAAAATATCTTTCATTTCAAAGCTTCTCCTTAAACACAAAGTTTTTTGCTTTGCTTGTTTCGGCTGACATTGTACAATACATTGACGAAAAGTACCGGACAGCTGAAACCGTTATACCATAGCGGGTACTGATGGCTTTGTCTTTTAGTTACGAAATTCGTGAGCAAGATACGAGGAAATTGGGAATAAGAAAGTATGATGCTAGACATATGTAAAGTAAGTAACAAAGGGATGTCAATATGTGATGTGAGTCATCGCTTAAGTGTTCCAGTCAGTACATTAGTAGATAGATTAAATGTTCTGAAGGCTGGTAAAGAATTAAAACCATATAAGGACAACAGTGACATCTATCAGAAAACGTTTACCGATGCACAGAAAGCCGATTTGTACAACCTCATAAAGAACCTGGACAGCCAGCACATGCCACTCAACATTACTCAGTTTTTAAAACTTGTGTACCACTTCGCAGAGTATCTAAAACGTGGTCACCACTTTAACAAAACAACAATGATGGCAAGGAAAGACTTTAACTACGATTTCATGAACATACATCAATATCTGAGCTTAAGATGTCAAAATCAACTAGTTTTCAGTCGGCAGCGGGATTTTATAGGGAACAAGTTGACAGATTTTTTGATAAGTTAAGTGATCTGATGCAAAAATATTCTTTCAGTCCATCATTAATTTTTAACGATGATAAGACTGGCATGTCCTGTGTCCACACCAATAAAAGTTACACGTTTTGTCAGCCAAGGGGAAAATAAAACAGATGGGGAAATTAACATCAAGGGGAAGAGGCAAAAATATTATTTCTTCTTTCAATCAGTTCATTCCCCCACTTTTTGTCTTCCCATGAATCAGGATGGACAGTGATCTAACAAAGTATGCACTGGTAAAAGAGTTTTTGATGGCCAACCAAGTGGTTGATAACAAAGAAAGGTTTCCTAAAATGGATGCAAAGTTTTTTGTAAATAATGAATCCACGTGAAAGAAGTCATGTTCTTTTGATTGTGAATATACATTGCAGCTATAATGATCTAGATGTGATTTTGTTTGCAAATAAAAAAAAAAAGTCCATATTCTTAGCTTTACACCTTATACAACACACAAATGGCAGTAGTTTGATTGAGTGGTAATGAAACCATTACAAAATGCTTGTAATGAGGCATGCTCATCGTGGATGAGGAAATATCCAAAACTAAAAATAGCCCTCAAGGACATAACTAGGCTGGTAAATTATGCGTTAGCCAGGGTGTGTGAAATGGAACTTGCTTAGTATACTTTCCCCTGTACATGGATCTACCCATTGAACAGCAACTTTTTATTGACTTGGATTTTCAATCATCATTAATATGTATTTATAAAAGGCCATTATTTCTTTGAAGATTTTTTTTTACTTTGATGTTCTTTTTACAAATTTTGTTTTGTAATAATAATATATTGCACCTTTATACTTCTATTATGATCAATTGTATGCAAATATTTTTGGATCACAGTAAAGCCCTATTTTGACATAATGTTTATGTCAGTCTGCCTATTTTTCACGTTTAGTCACATCACTTAAACCAATAAAAGATTTATATTAAAAATTATATACACTTTTGGATAATTTTACCTTTGGTTAATTTTATATTATAATTTAGAATAAAGCTTCTTAAAGATTCCTGGTGCGAAGAACGGGCACACAAGCTAGTTATTTATAATAACAGATGCACGGCACACTCAGAATCTTACAAAAATAAAATCTATAACATGGCTAAATATTATGTGCAGACTACCAAATTGGTATGGTTTGTACAAGCAAAGTATGAACTATAATTTTAACTAATAGCTCCTTTTCTGTACCTGGGCTCAAGCAACATTAGTGATTTATTAGCTCTAATATTTTTAAGTGTGGTGAGTTAAATCCCAATTTTTTTTATCACCGAGTCTTACTACCTATTCAGGCTATGCGCATAGTTGTATAACTACTCTAATGGGTTTAGGGATGAGAAAGGAAGAGTTTTAGAGGTAGTTTACCTGAATTCACGTAGAAGGAGAATGGTAAACAATTTAGGAAAATCCCATTTCAATAGATACGACTTGGATTCGAACCCCTACTTCTCCGTTAGCAGCAGGCCAACCTAAAACGAAAGTGACGCCTTAAAGCATTCGACCACTGACGTGGGTAAAGAGCCTTATTTTTATTCTATACTTAGCACTCGTGCTTTATGTAAGCAAATGGTAGTACAGTTCCACGTCAACTTTGGATTGTAAAATACATTAAAAACAATAATTAATATCTGGCGTATTGAAAAGTACATAATTCATTAATGAATTAAACACCCCTTGGTTTGGGCTTTTTGTTTAGTGGTGATTGGTGTGGAAATGTCTTGTGTGTCAGCCGGAGCGAAGTAACCTAACCAGCGTTTGGCTTCACCCCTCTAGAGTTCAATATTCCGTCCATATATAGCCCTAGTAACAATGGACGAGATTTTAGCGTTACAGCCTCTAAGTAGATAAAAAATTACTCGATAATTAAGCTTTGGATTATAAATATTTTTATAGTAAACTGGTCTTAGTAAATTTAAAATTCAGAACTCCTTTTATAAAAAGTTACAACACTCCGTTATTAAGTATTTTAGGCTGTGTCCAAAATAGTCAATTTTAGCATATTTTCACAAATGATAAAAATAACGTAATTAAAAAAAACAAGAAAAGTTAGAAGCAGGTCTGAATTTTAAATCCTTACTTTACAAAATAAAGCAAGTGCCTTGTTCCTACGATGTATTTACGATGCTGTATAGGTTACGTAAGTTGGTCATGCAAACCAGCAAATACATCGCTCTGAAATGGGCTCTTAACGTGACGTGGGAGGGAACGCGATAAAAGACCAGTGCTTATGTTGTTCTTATATTCAAACATTATTTGGGCAAAATAAATCAAATAACTCTCTAGTACAAACATAGATTTCTCAAGTTTAATCTCAACCGTTCTTGAATATCTTATTTAAGGATGTTCTGAAATTTAATGACTACGTACTCTCTTCATCTGAAAATTTTGTAATCTAATGTCGTTATGTTCATGACGAGTATTCAACAATTGTTTATATTATCATGTGTAAAAAAGTAAACTATATTTGTACTCAAGTAATATTTTATTTATTTTGGCCAAAAAGTATTTTACTACAAACACTGCAAAAACACATAACTTTTCTCCCGTCTCCTTGCATTTCACCCTAAACTATCCCTCAGGGTAATAGGTGTAGATGATAATATTAATAAGTCAAACACACCAAAAATTCCCTTCCCCCTTCCTTCAGAGGCCACCCACCCACTCGGTAGAATGTGTATATCTTTTTATAATTTATGTGTTTAGAAAGTGAACATTGCATTCCCCTAGAAATAAAACACCATCGGCTCATGAACTGACCTACCTCCTTTTTATAATATTATCCTTGTTTACTGCATAGAAAACTCCACTTTGGGGGTCTGTTGTAAATACATATCTCTGAGTGTTTAGTAAAGAGATGAGACTGATTGGTATAGATAGTCTTTAACGATCATTTGTTAGAAACAGTTTATTTTTATTTTTGGAACAAACAGCCTGTTAGCTTGGTCACAGCTCTTTAGAAACTTTCAAGACACTGCGTGGTGCCATGTTTTGACGATACAGCAAACACATAGGAGTAAATGGAACCTTTCACACGAGGTGTGATACAGATTCCGTGTCTCGCAAGTGTCACGCCACAAGATTCCTGTGTCTCTTCGCTTCCAGTAGTGCGCTGGAGAATCTATGTATGAGACACAGGAAACACACGCAGTTGATTGAGAGATTTCACACGAGACACAGCTTGTGGCGATCCACGAGAGAAAATGGTTGAAGTGTTTGATACATATAAGTTTATTTGTGCAGTACAAACACGTCCTGCCCTATGAGACTCAACTCAAACAATATATTAAACCGAGATAAATGGGAAGAAATATAAAAAATGTGTGATGAAAAGTTCGAGGAAATACCAGAAAAAAAATAAAAATGAAATTGATAAGTTTATTAATGTAATTAGATTCTATTTATTTACTTGGAAAGAAAATACATATTAATATTCATAAATTCAAAATATGTTAGAACTACAATTACTAATTTATAATAAAGCTATGTACGTGCTTGCTATTTCATATAAAACCTATTATTTTACAGCAATGAAAACAAACATAAATATTTCATATGTTGGAATTATATTCAATACTTTGTGATAATACTATGAAACACAGTAGGCCTAAATGCTTTTTTCCCCTTAATTACCTGTTATCATTCAACAATGAAAAAAAGTAAACATATATTTCACAATATTTTAAAATTACAACTAATCTATCTTCAATCTATATAAAGTACATATTTGTTTTTTCCCTAGAATACTTGTAATTGAACAAAAATGAATAAAAAAGTGGATACATATTTACTAAAAACGTGTTTTCTATCAAAACATTATTATTATTTGATTCTATTTTCATTATTATTTGTTTTGTAAATTAACTATTACTGACGAGTGAGTAAAAAAGAAGTAATTATATTATTTCATGTTGCCATGGAAAACTTCTTACACTTGAAAAGTAATCAGCAAAATGTTCGCGTATAGCCATTGGTGATTTGCCATTGTTAGGCGTATTTTCCTCAATACCTACGAATACCTCAAATGAAACAGTATCTTCAAAACGAGGTGTGTAGAATCACGCACGCTTTAACAATTGCTTCTGAGAACTCAACAGAAGCGTTTAATGGCCTATGAAATATTCTCCATTTATTCGATAAAATACCAAATGCGCATTCAATGTACCGCGTGCCCTAGATAATCGGTAGTTGAACACTCTTTTCTTTACAGTCAAATGGTGTCCTCCATAAGGCCGCATAAGATGCGTAGAAAGACCGAAGGCTTCGTCCCCAACAATTACATAAGGCAATTTAGGCTCACAGGTTTCTGGCAGCGGCCTTGATTCAGGGATATTGAGTGTTTTTTTGATATTACTCTAAATAGAAGACATTGTGAGGATTGAAGCGCCCCAATGTCTACAGCAGTAAACAATAATTAGCATCCTATACAGTTAATAGAAAAAAAAAAGTGTTTGTAATGGTAGAACAGAGACCCACTATGAGCTGGTTAACAATTCTGATGTGTTTTCCATCGACTGCTCCAATACACCTGGGGAAATTGGCATTTATTTTAAATAATTCTGCAAATATCTAACCAATTTTTCTCTGCTGCCTCTGGCATGAAAACCTCTTTTAGATGGTTCCGAATGTCTTTTCAGGCATCTTGTATTATACCACTCAGCGTTGAAATCCCTATTCTGTAGCTGTAATGCAAATCTCTCAGAGAACAGCCACTTACGAGGTATCTGAAATCAGACAAAATGACCAAATATTTTGTTGTGGAAATCACCATAATAATAAGTATTTTTCATTTCCAGGACAATAAATGCAAAGAAGATGGAAAAGCTTAAGAAATAGCTTCAGTAGAGAACTGGCAATTAGAAAAATAAAAACTCTGCGAAAAATATATGTGTGTATTTTAATCAGATCTATTTTTTTACACCTACTTGTACAAACAAAGGTTGAGTAGGTAACAAAGAAGATGACAAAACTACAATCTAGTTTATATATTCAAGAACACAAATAAAATAGATTTTTTTAAATTATTTCAGGACGACTTCAAAGCTTAATGAAGCCCGGGTGGACGATGAGGAAGAGGAACAAATAGAAGAAACTGTTTTGAGTATGAATGCATAATAATAAGAGGCTGATCTGCGTACTGCTAAAAGGAATAAAATAAGCCCTGCAAGCAAAGTAAATGTTGAGACAAAACTTATAAGTGCACTCACAGAGGGAATTAAATATAGGGAAGCCAAGAGGGATTTGGAACAATGTGAGGATAGGCTATTTTTGCTGTCTCTCGTCCCAGATCTGAAGAAAGTTCCTGATAGCATTAAGTTGTATATTAAATATGAAATAATTCAAGCCATAAAAAGGGGCCAGAGACTAAATAATTAGCAGTCAACAGCTACATTATATTCAAATTTGTCAGTGGGATCATTGTCACAAAACAGCTCCTCAAGATCAGGAACCCAAGCATGTTTTCCGGATGTGCCTCACCCATCTGCCGTTCATCCTTTTATGTAGGGCCATTTTTGGTCACATAATCTTACTCAAAGCGACAAGCATATGATACAGAATCCTCAACAGTTGCAAACCCTGTCTCGTTTCACTACTCCTCCAAGGGATTTCAACGATAATTCTCAATCAAATCATTCTAGTATGATTAAACTCTACTGTCAATATGGCAATTGATAGATAAGTCAAACTCTTGACCAGATAAATTACAAAAGTAAACTTAAATTATAATTTTGTGGATCTTAATAGATTTGATTGTGTGTATGTGTCTTGTCTACTCATTATTATTCTCATTTAGATAATGTATTTAACTTTTTTTGATTGAATATTTTATCAAAAAAACTATTGAATTTTATGTTATTACCCTATTTTACTATAAAACGGTATCTAAACTTTCTTATGTTGAAGCTGGGTAATTTAAACAAGTAATAAAACATATTTACCTCAAAGTCACAGATAATTTCTCTCTCGAAGGAATACACTGACGCATATTCGTATTATTCTTCCGCGGATGTTCTCCAAGGATGTTGAACAATTTATCAAAATATTTTTCTGACATCCTGAAATAATTGAAAAACTTATTGATCTTGCTTAATATTTTCATGTCACGTACAAAAAGCACCATAAGTTAACCTTGAGCTATTAAATGGGTGCACCCATATCCTTCTGCACTCTTCTTCTTTCTCTTAAGCAACAACAGTACCAGTTCAGCTTCCTTGACATCCATCAAAGCCCTGAATTAACCGAGTGTCTTGCGTGTGGCTGCTCGTGTGCGAGGATAACGTTCTGTGGCGCCAAGCAGTGTCTTGATAGTGTCCCGTTTGAAAGGGCACTTAGTCCTACTCCTTTTTCTGACAAAATATAACTGGTTTGGTCACTACAGATATTTTACCATCGTATTCATTAAGCAGTTTTGCCAGCTTAATAAAACGATTACATAGTTTCAAAATATACTTATATAAGAATTATAAGGTTATTAATTATTCTATCAGCGCGTCTTACTTTACCTGTTCAGGTTATATACAAATATGATAATTATTCTAATAGGATAAGGATGAGAAGGGAAGCACTTTATATCAAGTCTATCCATATTTGTCTGGAAGGAGAGTGAGAAACAATTTAAGGAAAACCACCCTCCTTAGATCTGATTGGTATTCGAATAACAATTTCCCCGTCTTACACTTTTTCCAGATTAGAATTTCAACCACTCCATCACCCAAAAAGAGATAAAAGAAAGATGACTATTTTGTCCATGTGCACACTGTAAGGATTTTTACAAAATGTTAAAATTGTAAATTAAAATGTAGCAACTCACTTTCTTATTTCATCCAAACCATTTTTAAAATGGTTTGTGAGACAAAGGGTGGTAAGGCACTTGATACGTGTTATTTTGTCTTCATGTGTGAATACAAAATGAATGTTTTTTATTTTATACTTTGTTGTATCTTCGTAATTTTGATTGAATGTGTTAAGATCCTGATCTGAATTTTAATGTAGATTAGGTTCTTTATTTTCTACTTTTATCTTTGACGAATTATTTTGTGTGGTTTTTTTTTACTAAATTGAGAACCCGATAACTATAGCGCTTACAATTATTATAATAAGCAAAGCAACACGTTTATAGATCAATGAAAAGTATCTTAACAAGAAATTCATTATATATATATACATAGCACTGCGTCTCATGTTGATAATGACAATTAAATGTTCTATCTAGGATTGAGTTGCTTAGGGGCTTATCTTCCTTCTCAAGAAATCCCAACCTTTATTTTCAGATAAAATATAATTTAAAATATTAGTGGACCTTTTGAAAGAGTTGGTTTACGTTTACATGTAATAATAAATTGAAACTGCTTTGAATATTTAAGACTAAATTAAAGTTTTCTCTTTGTAGGTAATTATTTATTCTAACGGGAATAAAAATTATTTAAACAATAATTTTTGGTCTCGCACTTGTGGTAATGTGAACTAAAGTTTAATAATTGTTAAAGAATGGATTTCCTGTGACAGGAATAAAAAAAAAAGTTGAGTCTCGACTGACTGCAATGTGGGTAACTTATTTTTGTGGTTTTTCATCTCTTCTCTCGACCCCACACTATTGCTGGAGCAATTCCTCTAAAACCACCTTTTCCAACTTTCTCGCTTGTACTAAGCCGTTAATAGAGTTGATGTCAATTAAATTGTATACTAATTAAAAATAATAGGCCAATAAGTTAGTATAATCAAGTCTCTCAAGATTACGGTGGGCAACACATGCAGTGTAAATGGGGAGGATCTAGAACATTGTTCAGGGTACTAACTGGCAAACACAATACGAATAAAGCTTTGGGAGGACCTAGATGTAGGTGGGAGGATAACATTAGAATAGACCGGTTGTAACGAGGTGGATTGAATAGAACTAGCTCAAGAAGGGGATAGGTGGTGTACTTTTGTAAGTGTTGCAATTAACTTTATAATTCTTAATGCCATAGTTATAGGAAGTAAGTAAGTAACTAAGTAAGCTAATAAGTTACTAGTCGTACTCAGGTAAAAATCACCCGCACCAACCTTCTTACTTTGTTCGAGTCACAAGGTTCGTAGCAAATACCAACGTTAAGTTTATACGTCTTGTGATATTTGTACACATCAGTGACGTCGCATCAGGGCAAGCAAGGCAAGCACTGCTTGCTTTGATTGAAGATATGTAATTATTTTATTTAATGTTTGCAAAAATATTTACCTGGCAATCTTTTAAATGTAATTCAAGCATCAGTGGGTTTGAAAAAAATATTTCCATACATGGCAATGACCATAAAAAGCATGCAAGACCTGCACTAGTCCATCTAATGGAGGTTGAAAGTCTGTATTTGTCCGACTTTCATCCAATTGCTCTAGCTAGTGTAGTTCTTTTTTGTGACGTCATAAATTTTGGAAGGGAGTGAAGGGGAAGAGCTGCGGATGTCAGATAAACATGCAAGCACTAAGCAGCCGAGCTACAACTTCTTTTCCCGAAAGGTGACGACTAGAACCGAAGTCACTACCCCTCTCTTCCCCTTTCAAAACATATTGGGATGGTACGGCATGAAAGGGGAAATTAGTAATAATTGTAAAGGTACTAACCAATACTGACCCTGTGCATACATGTCTTTAAGCCCGGTACACACGACACAACTTCTTGTATATATAGTTGTACAATAAGTTGCAGCCTGAAGATGGCATAGTATGATCACCAAAACTTGTATAAGATCTGCTTCGCACAACCTAATATATATAATTTCAGGAATTAGAACTTGTCCTATATTAGCCAGTTTTCTTGCACAACTTTTAAGTTGTAAACACGAAAACTTCGTCTGCTAAACAGTTACCTTTAAAAAAAAGTTATTGTAAGAAAAACAGCTAAGTGGTTGAAAAAAAACAAATAATTATAATTGAAGGAGGTTAAACCACAAATATAAAGGTTTTCAACTGTTTAGAAGAAATATTAAAACACACTTTTTTTTATTATTTTCATAATATATAGGAATGATTAAGAAATTATTTACATTAAATACCAATATTTTCCAAATCATTAAATCATTATTTTCCCATAAACATTGCAAAAACGCAATGTTTTTTTTCTTTCAAATATTGTATGCAATCACAAATGCCGTGTAAACAGTCACTGGATAAAATTTGTATGCAATTCATGTGACCAATATATTGTACAATTTATTGCACACATTTTTGGTACAAGAAGTGTTGTCGTGTGTACCGGGGTTTAGAGTTTTGTGGAGTTTATTGTAGCAGGTGCTTTTGGTTTGATGTATGTATCAGTGAAAGATAACAAACCAAAGTTTATTAGTATATGTCTATAGTAAGTAGTAACACAATAATGTAGATCTC
>CABFOV010007521.1:0-28003 GCA_902141375.1 Timema poppense
TTACGCTCTTCAAATGAAGGCTAAAAGAAATTAAAAGCTAGAGTTTATAAATGATTTTACGGGTAATTTGCCCGGTTCTTTGATTGCTAGGGGCTTAAAAAGTATAAAGTTAATTCAATAAAAAAATTTTTAGTATTTTTGTCACCCTGTCTGACTAACCGTTTGGGTTATATGCTTATATATTAAAAATGCTAATGTTTTAGGGACGAGTAAAGTTGAATTTAGAGTAAGTGTATTAACATCTTCTTGGCGGGAGAGTGGAAAATCATTTAGTAAGAGTCGCCTCAATATAACCAACCAGTATTAGAACCATAATCGGCAATCCAGTCTTACACTAGTGTGACGCATTAGAGCATGCGACCACCGAAGCGGGCCATTCAACTATCTTTGTAACATTTGTCGCCAATGAACTTAAGGGAAATCCTACTAAAACTATCTTCAGATAATATAAAAACAAGTCAAAAACAAAAGAGAGCAATCTCTGCGATTGATAGCTATTAGGCACGGCTTCTTATTAATTAGTTATGTTTTTATAAAAAGTGTTTACGCACTTAACAAACATAGTATTCTTAGGGAGGCATTTCAGAAGGAAAAAACCCAACAATTTCCCCATTTGACTCGATTGAAACTTAATTCAAAACAGATTTAAAAATAGCAGGAAACGCAAATTAGTACAGTATATGCCTAAAATAAAACTTAAAATAATAATAACGTTAATAATAATGCGCATCTGGGCTACGTCAATAGTTGCCCAGTAGTGTAAATATTAACCAGTACGCCCTACTAACGTACCGTTGGCCAGAAGACGCCAGAATGTACTAATCGTACATCCTTTCCGTGGAGGCTCTTCCCATGTCCCGATGAGGTGAGGGTGATAGTGAGTGTGAGGGTGTGGAACCAGTGTAAACACTTAAACCTAACTTAAGCCTAACTAACTTAACCCTGCGGTAGTTCGTCTTTCAGGAAAAATACCCAAGGTACCAGCCAAGAAATTGAACTCGGCACCCCTAGTCTCGTAGCCAGGTGCACTGACCCCTACACCACGGGGCCAGTTATGTCTATAATGATTTACGTGTTTTTAATACTAATATGTAGGCTTTATTTTTAATTTCAAACTATTTCAAGATGTATACCCATGTTATTAAGACAATTGGCCCTTTTCATTTGGCGTGGAAATGCAGAGCCATGTGAACAAACGGTTATCTTCAAGAATTTTTATTGTTTTGGAATTTTCTTTTCGGAAACGGTTTGTTCAAGAATAGAAGCATGTTTATTAAGTTATACTTTTTATATATACACCTCCTCTATAATTTTAACAGTGATCAAATATTGATAATTTTGACATCATTTTGAATAGAAAACTGCCGGCTGCATAACAAATAAATGGTACGGAATTCCGCACGGACTTTCACGCTCTATTGTTTCAAAATAGAGATATTTATACTTAAAACTCGTAATATATGTGAAAATAAATAATGTAAGCTTTCATTAGCAAACCCAAGCATAAATTGCACTATACTTATGTAAAACATTTTTTGAGTCCCGGTTTTGAATTTTATAATTTTATTTTTAAAGAATTAATGTCCTCATTTGTATTTTTGGACCAATAAAAAAGATCAATATTGGGTCCACAAGGATCAACACTTCGTATTAAGATTTCGACTTCCGGCTAAAATTGTCGACATTTTATTAGGTGTTGCACATCTTCATGTCATCGCATTGACCTTAAATTTCTCATTTATAAATGTTGACCAATAAAAAATGTAAATATTGACTATTCAGTCTAAAATGGAGATATATATCATTGTTGTACAAAAATTTATCCTAAGGGGTTTAAGGGAAAGTAACATAAACCTTTTGAGAGACTATAAATGTAATTACTCTATGGCATTGCAAAATTATTGCGCTAAAACTTAAGTAGTATCGCTTTACAACTAAAGCTCACAAAAATGTATTAATATATTTGCCAATATATAAAAAAAAATATATTTCATATAAAAGTTTTTAATCTCTAATAGTACTACAATTTTGCAATCATATATTATTTAGGATCTCAAATAGTTGCGGAGATACAGAAATTTCCGTTTCTGTAAAGTACCTTGAAAGTAATTTTTATGGGAAAATGAAAATAGCCAGTTTGTTTATAATATTAATCATATCCTAGATACTAATTTTAATCAAAATCCTTATAGCCGATTTTAAGAGAATCTATTTTTTCTCTTTTCACCCTATATTAAACTACTCTTAATTTTAAGTTCAAACAAACACACAGATATATATATATATATATCTGTGTGTTAAACTTAAACTTAAACTTATATATATGCGTATATCTTGAAAGTTATTGGTTTTATAAAAAATATGTTTCGAATAAAATATTTATATTATAAATATATCTACATATTTGCTACGATAAGTAATTTCATATCTCAAATAGTTTCAGAGATATGCTAAAAAATATATAATTTACACATCAGACCGGAGCCTTTAAAGTCATTTCCGAAATATTTAGGCTAGCCATTTTGTTTGGAATATTTATAAATGTGTTGGAATGAAATTTAATCAAAATCATTAAAACCGATTTTGAGAAAATAATTTTTTTCTCTTTTTTCCTTCAGTAAACTACCCTTAATTTTAGGGTTGGATATCTAATTCCAAAAACCCCTTTGGGCAACCCGATGAATACCCTAGATACCAAGTTTTAGCCAGATCGGTAAAATAGTTTAGGCTCTAGTTGGAGGGACAGATAGACAGACAGAAGTTCAAAAATAACTTTTTTGGATCCGGGGGGTCATGAAACATCGAGATTCATCAAAATCTCTAGTCAGATTTTTATGACAATCACAATACTTTCTCTGTCTGTAAGATAGCAAGAAAGTAAAAATAAGAAAATGTAACAACTTAATAAACATTGATACATTATCTTAGAAGGTGCGCTGAAAATATTAACGTAAAAATTTTACTCGTTCTAGAGAAAACTGATATTTCCAAACGTATGATTTTTCCGCATGACCTGACCAGTAGCTAGCGCCATCTACAGTTTCCGTGATCCATCTGTTCTTGTTGGTGCGGAAGGATACTTTGGTCGGCTGTGAAGCCATGCCACACATTTCACCCTCCCGCTCACCATCTCACAAAATAGGTTTTAGATTTGCACTCGACAGGGCCAAGGGTCTTAAGGTTTAGGATATATAGGAAGCGATATTTGAACTCGACGAAGTTTCAACTGACCTAAGAGAAGCCCCGACCAGTCGACAGTTGGTTCCTCTTGGACACACTTGCAAGAGTTCATGTTACTACAGGGACGTTGGAGTTGAACTAGTCTTAAAACTGAAACCATCGCAGTGTGCATGTAACACCAGCTTATACTCTTATTTAGTAGGAACGAACTTTTCTGATGGTTATAAAACTTTACTAAGCGAGTTTCATATATTTATAAGTAAAGCCGTATTGATGTGCAACCAACACTTTTTACAGAGTAAAATAATTCCTAATATAAACTTTTTTAGCACTACACATTCGGACTTTACGCTTATGCAATAATTATGCTAGTGGGTTATAGATGAGAAAGGTGGAATTTACATCAAGGCTACTAGCATTTTCGCAGATAGAGTGTGGAAAACCACTTAGGGAAAACCACATTCAATACAAGACTGGGATCGAACCACGATCTCCTCGTCATCACTACTACAAGAGTAGAACCTTATATCATGCGACCACCATAACGGGTTTCCCGAAACATTAGCTTAGTCGGTAGCGTGTCTGCATTCTGAGTAGAGGGTCCCGAGTTTGATTTCCGCCATGGATGAAATATTTATCAGAAATGGAAATTGGGATTTACCTTTTTACAGTGATGAATTAACGGCCGGGGAACTGGGTGTTGTGTCTGTTAAGATCTAAGTTAGTGTGCTGATATAATCAGTCGGTTCAGAAAAAGTAGGTACGCTAAGAACTTTAAATAAAAATAAAAAAATATTATCAAACTTAGGTGGGCCTTACCATACAACAGCATAACTTTTGATTAGCCTTTTATTTTCTACCCATCCAGGCTATTCGAATATTTACGTCAATAGTTAATGTAGGAAGAAGGTATAATTAAGAGTAAATGTATCCTCATTTGTGTAAAGGAAGAGTGAGAAACAATTTAGTAAAAAAAATCCGATCTCTCCATCACAGGCAAACTTAGCAGGAACGATACTGGCGCATTTGTTTGCTTGTCAGTGTTGCAGGGAAAATTGGTTTTATTTTTACGCTATAAAGACAGTCTTTACTATTAGCAGATTAAATATATAATCTAAGCGAACAGGAAGAGGGCATAGTTTAAGATACTTTAGCAGAATTCCAGAGAGGGTAAACGCCGTTGAAAAAGTCAGAATTGAATGGGTTTCAATCGAACTCCTGCCTTCTAAGTCAACGTTGATGTTGTATTACTCTCACCACGCCTTCTAAAATTTGCAAATGTACACATATTTTTATTTGTACATAAAATGTAATTTACACACACTTCACTTTGACATTAGTTGATTAAAGTTTTTTTTACATAGGTGTGCGCCAGTTGAAGTATTAGTGCCTATGCCCACACAAGCTTATAGTGGACCCCGAATTTCTCGTATTCCCCTGCTCACGCACCACATGAATACACCATTTCCACCCCACCTAAAATTGAACCAAGGCCTCTCAGACGTTGTTGGTCCTTGCTTGAAGCACCACGTCTCGACGATCTTGACCATCATCCAGGTTTTAATACCGTCAAAGTCAGCATACCTTAGAAAACAACATGCGTTTCTGCAATGTTTACAAGTCGGCCTCGGTGGTCTTGGGGTTAAGGTACTCACCTCCGGACCCAATGATCGTGGGTTCAAACCCAGCCGAAGGATTTTTCTTGAACGATAAAAATCCGTAGCACAACTTCCTTCGGAGGGGAAGTAAAGCCGTTGGGCTCATGTCGATTGTGGCGTGTAAAAAAAACCTTGGATAACACACCTTTCCCGGTTAAAATTGGAAGGCTCTTTCGCTCTTGATCAAAGAATTTCTCGTGTACTGATATAATCAGTTGGTTGTGAAAGTGCACGTTAAGTACCTCAAATAGATTGAATTTTAAAAATAGGTTTAACAGTGAAAGGGAAGGGAACGCCAATTACAGATATAATCAGTTGGTTCAGAAAGTGCACGTTAAATACCTCAAGTAAATTAAATTTTAAAAATAGGTTCAACAGTGAAAGGGAAGGGAACGCCAATTACAGTTGGTATTTCTACAGTTTTTATGACAAAAATATTTTGGGGTAAAATAAATAGCCATTACTTCAGTATATCATATTTAGTTCCATTATCTACATATTGTAGAATTTCAACAGTTATTTTGAATACATGTCAAGATGGAGTCAATAGCCAATCTATAATTATAGTTGCAGCTTCTAAATAACATATTCTTAAAATGAAAAATGACACCTGAAGAAAGGAATCGAACCCGGAACCTTTGGATATTTACTATTTGTATACACTACATACATTTCTTTGTTTTGCTTTACATTTAGTAAATATCTAGGTGCTAAGTGTGGGTGTGTAGGATTAGTTGCACACCCAGGGTCAATGTTCACTCATATTCTAAGGCCGGGTTCGATTCCCGTATTCAGATGTCCTTTTTATATTTAAGAATATCGTATCTGTCAAGGGCATCTCGAAGTTTAACAACGATTCTCTCTCTTTATTTAATAAGTCTTTGGTCAAATGCCGCAATGCTTGTTGACAAATATTTTTTTAAAAAAATTTTTCCTTTATTTATTTGAGGTATTTAATGTGCACGTGCTGAACTGCGTGATTATATAACCACACGACTTATAAACTAACTTAAATCAAGAACAAACACAACACCAATCCCCAGGCCGTTAATTTATCACTGTGAAAGGTGGAATACCAACCTTTCACTAATGAATTGAACCCGGTACCCTTAGCTCAAAAGAGAGACACGCTACCAAATGATCTACGGTGTCAGACACGAATATTAAAAAACTGTTGATATTACTATATGTACCAAATCAAATTAAGCTTACTTACTAAATCAGTATTTTATTTACTTTTGACAAAATATTTGTTATGAAAACGGTAAAAGTACTTAACTGCTTTATCTTCCAACGCACCTTAAAAAGAAATTGTACAACGGTTCATTAAAGTCGTATTGGATCAAATACACAAGACGACAACAACGACAACAAAAGTTTTATTTTTCTAAAATACTTATATCATAATTTGCATATGGTCTACAAGTTAGTTATGAAAATTGTGGGGTTTTGTATTAAAGCATAAGACTTTAGAATGTAGTTCGTTAGAGAATAGCGGCTAGATAAGCGAGTACTTCATAGTATCACGTAGTTAGTCAGAAGCGTGAGTAACCTCCCAGCATGCAGCTGCTGTACACAAAGGAAGCCATTTATGGTAAGGCCAAGCTCGAGTTGCAGACAGTGGCAACATTGTCGAACACCGTGTTATTGTACTTGTGTCACTGTTGAGCCAAGGCCCCATGGCAGATTTTACTGTACCAAGTCGAGTCTAGATTTCAAACGAACATAGACTCACAAAATAGAATGCTTGGTTCATTCAGTTTACCCAAAAAGACAGCAGTCCTACCTTAGCACATCACACTATGGTCACCTTATAAGCTACACCACAATGGAACAGTGCAAGTTTACTACCTTCCAGGATAAACGAAGGGTACAATAAATTCGGAGAGGAAGAAAAACGTGGGTTAAGGTCATTTATTATAACAAGACAAGCTTCGTTTTTTTTCATATGAATAAAATATCGCATTAGTAGGCCTATAAACATTTAGTTTAATTTTCTACAGAGTAATTTGATGTATAGAAAACTAAACTAATTTAAATAAAGCAATATTTGATTTACTTTGGCCAAAAAATAGTTTTGAGCCAAAAACTGGAAAAATATATATATACCTTAACTCACGTTTCCTTTAATCATACCTTAAGGTGGGAGTGCAGGGGACGTGATAAAAGTCCAGTGTTTTTTCAGTTTTAATAACAAAACTTTTTTTTGTTAAAATAAATAAAATATTTCTCCAGTAAAAACATGGAGTTTAATTTTCTTCACATGTTGATATCAACAGTTCGTGAATATGTCATGAGCATGCCGGCATTAGATGAAGATAAAAAGTTGTCATTAAATTCCAGGATACCCTTGACAGATATTCAAAAAATGTTGAGGTCAGCATGTGAAGAAAATTAAATTCAAAAATGTTTTGTCATTAAAATTGAAAAACACTGGCTTTTTCTCGCATGCCTGCACTCCCATCTTAAGGAACAAAGTTAAGACAAACGTTTCCTTAAATTTTTACAAATTTTTGGGTGATATATTCCTAAAATGTATAATCCGTCTACTCTAATAGGTTAGAAAACTTACCTTTCTTGGTTCCATCATGATATATAAAGCTTAATATAGTGTAAGTCGATAATGTAATCAGTCAAGGTGGGATGGCTTCCTTTTGGAGCAAACGGAGAGAAAATCCCGTTGTGCAATGAGGCAAAATAAAGACAAGGTATAGTCAGTATAGTTTTAACTATACAATATTTGAACGCAGATAGGTTCATTATCACCCGAGGGTCACGATTACGGCAAACTTGTACCTCACATCACGTTAAGATCTAGACAATCTAAACAGGGATTGTAGCCCATTTCTAGGGAATGTTAAGTCAGCGTTTGAAGAATAACGTTTCGACGATATCAACAGCATCTAGGCCCAAACAACACGAGTTGCTGTAATTGATCTTAGCTCTGAAATAACTAATGCGTCCAATCAGAGAGTTCCTAGTACAATCCCCTAGTACATGCTTAATGTTTCGTATAAATCAATATTCTAATATTGTTAGGATTGTTTTATTATTATTATTAGCACCGCGTTCGGGTTATACGCACTTACGCTAATGTGTAATGGTAGGGTGATTGTGAGATGAAATGGAGGACCTACAGTTTAACGTGGAATCCGAACCACAGTGGAGGTCTGGCATTCCCCACATTCACAAGATGTCTTGTCAGAGGTGAAGGAAGGGTTTGGTAATCAGATAAATCTGTGCCGGGACCGAGGATTGAACCCCGGCCGCCAGCATAGAAGTCTGACACCTTACCCCTAGACCACCAGGTCACCACCAGGATTGTTTTAATGATGTTAACTTTGTAGATATTTGGGATGTCATTATTACAATATCATGGGAAATTATGTAACAATTATTATATTTACAAAATACAAAAACTAAACCAGCAATACTAATATGTTAATATCAGTTAAACAAAGTCCCACATATACTTTTTCGTTTAACAAATACAAAATAAACTTCAAAACATATGTTATGAGGTAGATTTAATCAATATTTCGGAGAACTATAAATGTCCTAACAGCTAAGGTTAAATTTCCGGTAGTGCCAAAATAGTATTCTACCCCTATACAAATATAAACATTCTCATAATATATCTTGGTATTTAAATTATACCAAAGTGTCTTTCCACCTTTTAAACGCAAATATTATTTGACAAATTAATTTATTGGGTGAGAATGAAGAGGGTATCTTTAGAAGAAGTGCACCATTAATAGCGTGCACAGTGAAAATCACATATGAACAACAACCTCTGCGAACTTTATGCCTCAGACCATTCGACTACAGGTGTGGATCATAAGGTTGATTTTTTTTTTAATTTTATTAACTGTGCGTATTAAAAAAATACGTTAAAAGTTCTTGCTAAGGTGAATCAAGTCATGTGCAGATATTTTTTTAGATCTAAAAGTTACGGTAAAAAAGAGCAATATTATTGAGTTGAATCAAGTCACGTGCAGATATTTTTTTAAATCTAAAAGTCACGGCAAAAAAGAGCAATATTATTAAGTTGAATCAAGTCACGTGCAGATATTTTTTAAATTGAAGGGCTATCATAAAAAAGAGCAATATTGCTAAGTTGAATCAAGTCATGTGCAAATATTTTTTAAGTTAAGGGTTATCGTAAAAAGGAGCAATTTTTATAAGTTTAATCAAGTCTTTGTGAAAGTGGTATTCCTGTACATGTCCCCGGAAGGGGGGGGGGGAGGTACCAAAGAACGCGCCAATATAACCAGCGCCCGGACCAAAGCTCACACACAAGGTAAGACAATAGCCCATCTCCGAATTGTTCGCATGCCAGGCAACCGCTCTCCCAGAACCGACCCGGTCCTTGGCTCCCGATAGGTTTTGGAACAATTTCTACCTTCGGGCATAAAAACAAAGCCATCAAACATCCACCCCTGGCACTCCCACCCTCCATTCTAGCCCATCTAAGACGAAAAGACATTTGACTTTTAGCCTCTTCCCATCTTCAGCTGCTCAAAAATAGATCTTCACTTCAGCCTTTGGTTCGCGAAGGAAAACTTGTCGTACGCCATAGCCCAATCCAACGATCCCTAAAAGATGAAATATGCAAATGTGATGTGAAATCTATCGTTAAATATTTATTTTTTAAACATTATGTTTACGTTCAAACTTAAATTTACACTCAATCATTGTTGAATGTAGGGATGGGTCGATACTTTTTATGATACCTCGATACCGTCGATACTTAGGGGTATCAAGTATCGAGTGGGCGATTCAAAATAATATTGAATATCGAAAAAATAGAAATATCTCGAAAAATACTTTAAAAAAATAGAAGAAATTTCAATGAAATCGATTAAAAATATGTTTGCTAGCCCACATAATCAAATATAGGGATTTAAGTGTTATCACACTTAATTGGTATGCTACAATATGAAAAACAAAACACGCTGGGTGATAAGCCATCAAAAACTGCGGCCGCGGTGGTGGTGTAGAATCGGCATAGTACTACTAGTATCGTAGGCCTACGCGCGATGCATCACGTGTTACGTTATGAAGCGGTTCTTTGGATTTTGGTCTCCACTGGGTTGGTATCGACTATAGTATCGGTATCGAGCATAGAAAAAAAACTGGTATTGACCCATCTATAGTTGAATGAAAAGTCGATCAACGCGCAATCTGATTATTCAAAGCTATTTTAATAAGTCAGGTTTTCTAGCCTTCGATAAGCTTTTAAAGTCGTATATTGAAGATTATCTCGTACTTAAAAGTGTGTGAAAAAATCCTCACGGTTTTATATGAAAACCTATTCTAAAATAAAAATAAAAACACATATATATTCTAAAATAAAAAGCACAAATAGAGTGGGTTTCTTAACAAAGGAAAGGAACTTGGGAGTATGCAAGTTTCAAGACGAAGAGCTTTACCTTGAATTACTTGCCAGAGAGAATGTATACGAGTATTTGCTTACCTATTTGTTATTTCATGGCTCAATTCCGTCACTAGAGATCAAATGAATTAAAGGTTTCACGTTCACGTTCACGAACGACACATCTATATTTCAATTTGAGTCGTGTTTGCATCCTAACCAACCTAACTTAACCTAGCCTAGCCTACCATAACCTAACCTAGCCCTGTAGTTTTATTAATTTATTGTAATTATTGTAAAGAGTAAGGGGGTTGTTTTGGGATTTTTTTCCCCTTTCCTGTCATTTAATCAATTTAAATAAGCAAATATTTTGTTTCGTGATGAAACTCGTCTGAATGATTGCTGATGATTGCTGATGATTGTGATGGAAGTGAGCTAGGGCCGTGACAGAACTTTACGTTCTCCAAGGAGAGTTTGTTAACGTTGTGAAATAGTTTGGATGTTAAACGACGGAAACAGTTTACATACATTTATAAAACGACCATTGAAAGCGCCATTCATGTCTGGTTAACTCTCCCACAAACATGGAGACGAAAATACCCTGTAAGTTGACGAGAAATATACCACAAGGTCATTTGTAGAACTTCTTTGTACAGTCCGATTTTCATAGGAAGAGCCTTATCTGATAGCTAGAAATGTTAGGAGATCTACTTTCATGCATCCACACGTCAAGTTATATGAGCTAGCTGTCACTTTTAATATATATTATTAACCAGCTGGTGAACCCGTTCTTCGCTTGGGGAATCTATAACGTAGCTTCGTTATTTGTGGCGAATAAAATAAACCACAGGGAATAGCAAACAAATATTAAATTATATTTAAATATTGTTTTAATATGCTTTAAATTGTGCTACAAAACGTGAAAGTAGGCCGATTGATACACATTGTCAAAATAAAGATAGGCCTATAGTATGAGAGTGTTTTAAAAGGTGTCATTTCATTTTTAAATTAGGTTATAACTTCTCTATACACAATACTTTGAACTCTTAGCTTTTGGTGCTACTGGTAGTAAAAAAGAAAGAAGAGTTATCACAGCATAAATAATTGGTTGTTGAAGGGTTGTAATTAAATCCAATCAAAAGTATTTTAGTATTTTTTTATCGAGTTTGCCTCGTTTAAACTAAGCTCCCCTTTATCCATTTTTCTCTTTTTTTCCTGTTATTCTTACGCCGCTTTGTTATGGTTACAATTTTTATTTCTTATATACCTTTTAGCATTTATAAACTTTGATTTTTATTAGATTTACGTTTTACCCTTTTTTTACCATTTTATACATTATGGTATTATTTATACATTTTTTTCCCCTTTTGATCCTATTGACCTTTTTGATTAAATGCACTTTTTACTATTTTTGGCTCTTTTTGCACGTTTTACACAATTTTATATTAATCCCTCGGCTTAGTCCTGGATAAATGTTTCAGCGTAAAACGTGTAAAAAGGTGTAAAAAGTGCACAGAGGACATAAAGAATAAAGAGAGTAGAAATTATATCTAATCAATTGTTTAAAAGGGTAAGTAAAGAGGATTAAAATGGTAAAAAAGAGTAAAAAGGATAAATAAAAAGAATAAAGGATTTAAATTACACTAAAAGGGTAGAAAGTATACAATGGATAAATGAGGTAAAAAGGGTGAAAGGGTTGAAAAGGGTAAATAGGTAGCATGGGTGAAAAGGGTTAGAAAGAATTAAATAAGTACAATGGGTAAAAAGGGTAAAAGGAGCCGATCTAAATTTTAAAATTACTGCTTCTAGTGCCGCTTCCAGGGGCAAATGTTTACCATAACCCGCAATGCACAGCTGTATGAAAATATGTAGTCGTAAAGCTTTTTCGCGGCGTTTATATTTCTTAATTTTTAAGGTTTTTAATTAATTTAAAAAAATTCTAATCTAAATGTCAAAATTCCTGCTCCAGGTGCACATGTTCGTGCACAGGGACTACTATTATGTAGATATAGATACCTACAAAATAGAACTAATAATATGGTAATTTTTTATAAATGATGACCGCAAAAAGGTTTTGTGCTATCTAAAAGGCTCTCCCTATGAAAAGTGGACTGTCCATTAGCTCTAGCAAGCGGTGTCCACCCCTTGGCACGTGAATCCCAAGTTAGGTGGCTTTAGCAACCGCCACTTATTACTATATTACAAAATACCCATTAGAGCCCCATTGGTTTATTCTTACTGATATTTATATCATGGTGTCTACTAAACTTGACCAATGAAATCCCCGACCTTTTCCCTGATTTCCCCTGATCATTTCCTAAAATTCCCGACTAAAAAAGTATGTCACATCCTTCTAACTAGCCGCCCCCCTCCCCTCCCTCCACCCTCGTTTTTCTATTAATCTTTTTTTAATAATAATAATAATAATAATAAGTTTTAGAATTTGAATTGAAATTGTTTACTAGGAATTAAAAATATATTACACAGCTACAAACAAAAAAATTACATTATAATTTACTGATTATTGTATTTCATATTTTTAGTTAAATATCATTTTCCCGGATTTTTGTTGTGATTTACCAAATTCCCGACTTATTCCCGTTTTTTCCCGATCACTTCAAATTCCCGGCTAATTCCCGTTTCCCCGGATGGTAGACACCCTGTATATTAATTTAGCTTTTTATTCAACTGTTGAACCTGTTTCAGTGGCACAATTGTCTAAGGCGTCAAACTCGCAATATACTAGACTGCCGATGACAGGTCTATCTGGGTTCGAAACCTGGTCGGGTGTTCTGAGGATATTTTTCTAAATTGTTTTCCACTCTCCCTCCGCGTAAATACAAGTACACTTCCTCTAAATTCAACCTTTCCCATCCTTAGCTCATTAGATAATTAGTACATATGGGTATAACCTGAACAGGTAGTAAGACGCGGTGATAAAGAACACTGATGACATATCAGTAAAGGTATGTACCCATACTTTGAGTGAATTGGCACCATCGCTTATTTTACTGTTTTTAAATTATTATTTGAGGTATGATAATGGGGGGATAGTGATGGTGGTTTGTGGCGCCAGTATAAACCGTAAACATAACTTTAGCTTTATTAACCATATAACCATAGGAATAATTCCCCTCCGGGGAAAATACCTATGGTAGGCCTATCATCGGAAATCGAACCTGGGACCTTGATATTAGACTAGACCACTACACTAATGGGATAAGGTTGGAATTTTAGAATTAGTGTACACCTATTTTCAAACCAGATAAGACGAGAAAATATAAAAGTTTACGAGGCGGACCAGTTACATAAAAAAATGGGGTTTTCAGATTCAAGTGGACATAATATGTAACATATAAAGAAATTACCAGCCTTTTTTCTATGCCTCCTGTATTTGACAAAGTGAAATAAAAGTGCTCCAATGTGCAGAGGATGTGAAACCACCCGGCTTCGTAACTACAAAAAAGAAGTGAGTCCAACATAAAGACCTCAGTATCACGCAAGACGACGCGGAAACCGAAAAGACATCAAACACATGTTTCATTTCGTTTCATTCTAGCTTGTTTGTATAACTTATTTTTACGATTTGAAGACATTTCAAATTCAAGAAGGAATGAAATCGGTTTATTTTCTCCTTTTCATCATCTTCATGTTTGTTTATTTGCAAAACAAACCGGCATCGGTTGATTTTATTGCTCTGATGAAATGAATTCTTTCCCCTATGCCGAGCACAATTTGATTGAGATAAAATTTAAATAAACTAAAATAGAAAGGAAAATATTTCGTGACACAAATAAAACAACAATTTATTTCAAACCAATTAAGAGAGATTAAAATCAAAATACACACGGACAAAAGATGAGATTGATACTTGTTAAAAAATAATAAGATGCGCTGGTCAATTAAATTGATAATTTTAAAAATGTACTGATACTGACGAGTATAAAATAACCACCTAAAGAGACCGGTTATAAGTCTTTATTTTATATGTTAGTGTTTGATATAGTCTGCGAGTACTATTGGTTCATTGCTAGGAATTAACTATATTTTTACCTGCTTCAGTGGTCACATGGTTTCAGGCAGGGATTTGCAAACTTACTTACAGGAAAGTCAAATGAAAAAAAAAATTGTCGGGGCCAATAAAAATGTATTCTTCGTTGATTTTTCTTCAAAATCAATTTAAACCCTAGGGCATGAATAAGGTTAAATACATTGAGAATGTATATCAATCATAAATACCTCAGTGGCTTGGTGTGTTTTTAGGTTAGTTCAGAATATGTATGTGATGGAATGTGAGATGTGATGAGGCGACTCTCAAGACAGAACACATATGCTCACCAGTGAGTCGGTTTATAAGACCACTTTTCATAACGTTCATGGTTGAAAAAACTTGCGCGCATGAATATGAGAATTCAAACACTGACACATATTTTTGGGCATGATTTACCAAGTTTGGAAATGTTGGTTTTGGCAAGGTTTTATAAAAATACAGTTTTGTTGTGTTCAAAAAAAAATCCTCTTCACAACACATTAAACTATTCATCCGACGGGCCGGAATGACTGCGTGCCGTATTTGGTCCGTGGGCCGTGGTTTTTCCGTCCCTAGTCTAAGTCATCAACCTCACGATAGACTGAACTTCCGATGACGGGGAGAACCGGGTTCGAATCCTAGTCGGGAGTACTGAGAATGGTTTTTCACCGTTTCTCAACGCAAATGAAGCCAAACTTCCTCTAAATTCAACCTTCCTCATTCCTAACACTTTAGCGCTAGAAGTACATAACCGTATAACGGGTAGTAAGACGCGGTTAAAAAAAATTGTGCACCGCATCTTACCATCAGTTCAGGCTATCCGCATTTTTACACTAAAGGGGTAAGGATGAGGAATTTGGAATTCAGAGTAAATGTATCCGCATTTTAGTGGAAGGAGCGTTGTAAGCCATTTAGGAAAAAACACTCTCAAGTCAACCAACCAGGATTCATCTCCCCATCATCAGCAATTCGCCTCGACCATCTGTTGGAAGTGAAATATTGTAGATGAGTACGGTTATCACGCCGGTGGGCACGCAGACAAATGCGTTAGTCTCGTCTAGTCTAGTTTCCTGGGGACGGGAATGTTAGGGATCAAATCCCGGCCTTGTGTACCAAGGTATTTCTAAACATGGTTTCTCCCTCTCTCACCATGCAAATATGGTTATCTTTCCACTAAATTCTATCCTCCTCATCCTCTCGGATGACCCGGACGGGTGGTAAGACGAGGTGGACGCAAAATAATTGTTGTTGCTCGGTAAAAAAAAACAACTTTTATTTTTAGTTTCTACGTTTCAATAATTGGATTATTTAACAAAATTTTTAATTTGATTTTTTCTAGGTATTTAACGTGTACTTTTTGAAAAAATATGATTAAATCACATACAACGACTTAAAAACTAAATTAACTCTATAACAGACACAACACCAAGCCCCCCAGTCGTTAACTCATCACTGTGAAAGGAGAACCCTGCATTTCACCAACTATAATTATTTCGGGTATGCCAGGAATCGAACCCGGGATTCTTAAGGTCATTCAACCATCAAATTTTTAGCACAATTTGTAAAAGGTATAAATAGTAATTCACTGATTTCAAATCATTATAGTTCACGAGTTATAAGGGTTCAAACTTGCTATTTTATGATTTTTACGTAGCCTACCATTGTTAAGGTTAAAAAAGTGTATAAGGCTAAAATCTAGTAAAACTAGACATGCACATGAGGTGAAAGCAATGAAATATTTATATTATTTATTTAGCACCGCGTCTTGCTACCCGTTCGGTTTATACGCTTAAGTACTAATTACGCTATTGGGTTAGGAATCGGGATGGTTGAGTTTAGAGGAAATGATCCTGCATTTGTGTGTAGGGAAAGTGGAAAACCATTTAGGAAAAGCTAACCACAGTTCACCCGACCGAGATTCGAACCTCGATCTCCCCGTTCCCGGCAGTCGAGCTCAACACGACTAGCGCGTTAGCTAACTACGCCACCGAGGCGGGTATTTATAATAATAAACATTAATAATATCACTACTAGTATAACTCTTGAGCTGTAATAATTTGAAATCATTGAATCTCTATTCAAAGCTTATAATAATTGTACACTTGTTAAAACTGTGCAGTAGAATGTTGATGGATGAATGACCTTGGCTCATAGAGTACGAATGAAGAGGGCGATTCAGGGGAAGTGCACCCAAATTAGCATGGGGAGAGCATGAGATAAATCCCACATGGAAATCAACTTCCCACTGCACCCGGTCGCGCAACATCGGCTCCGGCCCCAGTTAGGTTTGTTTGTGTAACTCTTGTTTTTAATTTACGTTATCGTTTCATGTTCCTCGTAATCTAATAACGTTCCAGATCTGTTTGGACAGGTAATGAAACAAAGCGTGATTACTTATCCCCCCTGATTTGATACTCACAAAAATTAGTTTTCATATAAAATTACAAAGTTACTGACGTAATCCAGAATGTCGGTGTTTTTTTAATCCTTGGGTCCTGAACAGATTTTGTTTGGATAGTAACTTAGCTAGAGCAAACTGTCATAATTAAAGTGGGGATGTAGGGAACACATGTTAAAGGCATTCATTTTTTTTTTCAGTTTTAATATTTAAAAAAAGTTTGTTCAAAACAAATAAAATATTGTTAGGTAGAAACATAGAGTTTAATTTTCTTCAAATGGTGATATCAACACTAATTCTCGAATATCTGTTCAGGATGTCCTGGAATTTAATGACAATTGTTTATATTCTTTGAAAAAGTTTGTCATCTAATGCCGCTATCCTTATGACATATACTCAACAATTAGTTGATATCACCATTTAAAGAAAATTAAACTCTATTTTTCCACTGGAGAAATATTTTATTTATTTTGAAAAAAAAAAAGAGGTTTTGCCGCTACAAACATATTTTTTGGAGGTCAAAAATTATAACATTTTGTTATTATTATTATTATTATTTTTAGTGTTAATTATATATTAAAAGTGATTGCGTCATAGCACATAGCTTGACGCAGGAATACATTAAACTAGTAACTTTTCTAGCACCCCCTATGAAAATTGGACTGGACATTTTGTATTTACCAATTACCAAACCCTTCCTTCACCTCTGACAAGACATCTTGTGAATGTGAAGGTTGCCAGGTCTCCACCATGGTTCGGATTCCACGTTAAACTGTAGGTCCTTCATTTCATCTCACAATCACCCTACCATTACACATTAGCGTAAGTGCGTATAGCCCGAACGGGTAGTAAGACGCGGTGCTAATAATAATAATAATAATAATAATAATAATAANTGTGAATGTGAAGGTTGCCAGGTCTCCACCATGGTTCGGATTCCACGTTAAACTGTAGGTCCTTCATTTCATCTCACAATCACCCTACCATTACACATTAGCGTAAGTGCGTATAGCCCGAACGGGTAGTAAGACGTGGTGCTAATAATAATAATAATAATAATAATAATAATAATAATAATAATAATAATAATGTATATACCAACTAACAAATTTGGTCGTCCTTTATTAAATTAAAAGCACTAACTTCATTAATGCACGGTAGGATTCAGATAGGAAGACATGCACACAGCTGTGAGAATAGATTGTTCCTGTTATAGTCTCGCTACGGTGCGTAGTAACAAAAGGGCTGAAAACAAACAGTTAAATACTGATTTCAGTCACTTCCACAGTTTAAAACAATATATTAAACAGTGTTGTATAGGAGTGCGCAAAGTAAAATAATGTTTACGTCACGTATATCGTTTGTAACTTGAAAGTTAGTCTTGTAACGGTTGGATTTATCGCAACACCTCACTAATTAACGCAATCAAAAAAGCATGTCACCATTGTTGAATGATAAGGGTGAACGGCTGAAGAGAGGATAATTGCTTCTATGTATCAAGTGTGTCTAAAACTATTATTGGGGTGTTAATAATGATTATAGACACTATTGCTGTACTACATTCGATAAAGTTGGGTACACTTTTTTATTTTTATTTAAAATAGAATGATGGAGTGTTTAAAAAAACGCCTGTGTATCATCTATGTACGTGCGTATGTATATCTCAAACATAAATAAATAACGCAGAACTATTTCAGAGCATTTTTTCTGCCATACCGACCAGGCATTCTTTTTAAAAAAAACGCCAAGGAAGAAGAATTTGAAAAACTTTTCATATTAAAATTTCTTTCCTCAATACAATAAATACGCTGCGTTTTCCACGCATTTATCTGTTTTTGTTTACTACTTTTATTCTTTGTATCCTTTGTTTTCTTTGCAGTTTTTCATCTGTTCTAGAAATTGGAGGAGGGGAGTTATGCCCCCTCACTCCCTTGTCTTGAAGATTCTAGACAAGACACTTCACTATTGTGTACAATAACACAGCCTGGCGGTAAAACCAGATAACTCATTCCTAAACACAGTTGGTAGTGTTTCTCTCTACCAAGCTAAAGTTTTTCGGGTTCGATCCCTAGCACGGGTAAAACCAATATTATTGGTGAATTGTGATTACCTCTTTCATAGTGATGAATTAAATTATTATTATCATCATAATCATCATCACGTCTTACTACCCAATCGCACTTACGCTAATGTGTAATGGTAGGGTGATTGTGAGATGAAATGGAGGTCTTACAATTTAACGTGGGATCCGAACCACGGTGGAGGCCTGGCATTCCACACATTCACAAGTTGTGATTAATACACGTATTGTCAGAGGTGAAAGAAGGGTTTAGCAATCAGATAAATCTGTGCCGGGACCGAGGATTGAACCCCGGACACCCAGAACAAAAGTCTGACACCTTACCCCTCGACCACCAGATCACCCGATGAATTAAAAACCAGCAGACTGGGTGTTTTGTCTATTTTTAAATTAAAGTAGTTTGTATGTCGTGTGCTAGGCTACTATAATCAAAACGTGGATGTTAAATTACTCCTTTTAATAATATTCTAATTATTTAGTAGAGTCTTACTTTTTCCTTCTCTCTTCACATAAATTCGGGAAGTCCTCCTTTACGTGAAGAAAGAGAGAGGAAAACTCACTCTAAATACACCAGACCACGATTCAAACCCCGATCTCATCATCATCATCATCATCATCGGCAGTCCAGTTTATTGTATGAATGACGTCTTAGACCATTCAACCCTCGAAGCGGACAAAGGGGTGAAGTTATCTGATATACACGAAGGTCGATCTCGGCGGTCTTGGGGTAAAGTGCTCGCCTAAGGACTCAAAGGTCGAGGGTTCAAACTCAGCCGAGGTCAACGGATGTTTCTTGAGCGATAAAAATCCGAAGCACATTTTCCTTGGGAGGGGAAGTAAAGGCGTCGGCCCCATTTCAATTATGGCAGGTAAAAGATCTCTAGAATGTATGTGAAAATACCTTTCAGGCAAAATGTATAGGCCCTTTCGCTCTCGCTCATAGAAATTCTCATGTGCTGATATAATCATTTGATCCAGAAATTGAACGCTGAATACCTCAGATAAATTAAACAAATCTATGGAACTTTGATATTTGGTATAAACTGGCTTTTCAGAGCCATCAGCTTACACTAGCTAATCTGAGTAAATAAAACTAAGATATAAATTGAGAAATTTCACTAATATTCGCCTGGAGAGATCATGGGAAATCCCATTTGTAGGGGGAACTACACCCTTAATAAACTCGGTCATAGAGCGAACCCCAACCTCTAGAATCAGAATAATCTGATCAGGTAGTAAAACACGTTGCTACATAGAAGAATTAAAAAAAAAATAGTCTGGGTCACAGGTGACAAGTCTGACTTCGAATTTTAACCGGATGTTAAATCAAAACAAAAGTATCAATTCTGTATTCATTTAAAGTATCGGAAGAAAGGTATCGATAACAATAGGTATTTTTTTTCCATCAAGTAATAATTTCAACTTTTGCATAATAATAATAATTGTATTTTCATATTTATTTAAACACTGAAAATTATAATTATTTAACCATATTATAGTATATTTAGGTCCATCGCGTCTATGTTATGTGCTAGAACTTGGAAGGTATGCTAAATGGTATTGTATAATAGCTATTATAAAAGGTTTTACCATACCAGCTTTCAAAATGTCTAGGAAAATTTTAAATGATGGAAAATTAGTTAAGAGATGAATATGATTAGTAATATATTTTTTCAATCTATTTTATACATTTTTTTTAACCATAGTAAACATTTAATACAAGAATGAGTGAAGATAACAAAAAAGTTGTTTTTTTCGATACCGATCCGATTCCAGAGTGTGAGTACTAATATCAGTAAAAATACTAGTATCGAAAGGAAAATATCGATATTAGTACAGTATCGATACTTTTGTGTACATCCCTGCAGTGTCAATGTTTTCGTGTTGTTGAATGTTGAGATGCGCGGTTGTTGCGCTCTGCTAGACTCGGTAGCGAGTGCCAGCTATAACGAGCAGTGCTCTACGTGTCTTCCAGGTGCTCCACGCGCTGCTTACGTCACATCTTGGCAACACAGGGGCTGTACACGTGGGGCATGCACCGTCATTACCCACTTTCAATGGGATCGAACCAGGGGTCATTCAACTTGGTAGCTTCTCCTGGGCCAGCAGTAACCCCATGGCTTCTTTGGTGCTGACTGACAGCTCACAACTGACTTCGGATAGTTAACATTTAGGCATATACCTAAATTTTGACTGTCAGAAGTGACAGCTGCTAAACACATGTTTTTGCAAATCATATGGCTCAGCGTAGGGATACATAATTTGGTCTGGTAACTTTTCAAAGGCATCAACTGTAAGCTGTGAGCTGTCAGTCAGCACCAAAGAAGCCATGAGGCTACTGTACTCGTTTAGCAAACGCATCATTTTTGGACTACTCGCATCGGTGGGCACACAGGCTAAGAGGTGAGTCTGGTTTTGTATTCCAATAACAGGGAGGTAGGAGTTTATATCCCGATCGGGTGTAATGGGAATGTTTTACCTAAGTGGTTTCCCACCCTCCTCCCACAAAATGAGGGTACATTTCCTTCAAAGTCTATCTTACTCATATCTACCCAATCATTATGAGACCTTTGAAAAGAAGGGGGCTGTTTTGGACCCCCTCCATCCCCACTTAATTTTTTTTTTAAATATTTCCTGTTGGGTATTTATTCCATCCCCTCCCCCTGACCCTACTCAACTCCCCCCCTTCCCATACAAACACATATAGGCAAGACCTTCCTCCCCTCTTCTTAAGAAAATATTTTCTGGGTACGGCGTTGTCGCCATTCGCGTAGTTAAAATGCCCGGATGGGTAGAAAGATGCGGTGGAATATTTTCCCAATATATCGCCTAAAAGAGAACGGTAAACATAGGTGACAAATTGGTTCAAAGAGTAAATAGTACTTGCAAAGACGCATTCTAGGAATTGTATCTACCACAATTTTATATCAAGTCTCGAGCGAAAGTTCATCCAAAAATGGAATATACACACTAAACAGGTTATAAAAACTGCATTGTTGTCCTAATTATGCATATTCGCTTGTCAATAGAAAGAAAAATTGACCTCCATACTTATGAGTATTTTTGAAAAAAATATTTTAATTTCAAACTTTAACATGAGTGAAATTAAAACAAAGTTGTTAGATTAGTTTTAGATAAAATAAACCCTCAGATAAATTAATTATCAGAGCTGCCACTATAATCTTGATAAAAAAAATCCCTGTATTTTCTACGTTTTCAGAAGGAATTTCCATTTTTCCAGTTAATGTAAATAGGAGGATAGAGGAGTGAAATTTCATTTTTCATAAAAGTGACCATTATAAAGTAATATTATCAGTGTTTAGAACGGGATGAGTTAAGCTTGATGTGGAGGTATATATATATATATAATATATATAATATATATATATATATATATATATTGTCGCAACCAAATATTTCCGTTTGAATCAGCGTGCTTAGTTCTTCAGTATACTTTTTCTTGTATAAAAAGGCTTACTACTTAAAACTCGGAGTTTTATGTCCCAAATTTACAAGAGTTTCAAAAATTATTTAATTATTTTAATGAAATTCCCTACGTTTTCCCTGTGTTCTACAGTTGTGTGCAAACCTTGATTATCTTTGTGTTTATATATTTTCAAGATAGTTGTTTGTGATTAAAGCACTTTTAAATACCAAATATGAAGAACTTTACTAAAACCCTTCAGGGAAGGAATGTGGTTATATTATCGCTTGATAATTTATTTAAACCTTCCTCGGTGGCGTAGTTAGCTAACGCGCTAGTTTTCTGTTGAGATAGACTGCCGAGGGCGGGAATATCGAGGTTAGAATCTTGGTCGAGTGAACTGGTGGTGGATTTTCCTAAATGTTTTCCACTCTTCCTCCACACAAATGTGGGTTCACTTCCCCTAAATTCAACCTTCCCAATTCCTAACCCATTAGCGTAATTAGTACATACTTAAGCGTATTGCTCTAAAAGGTAGTAGGACGTGCTGCTAGAATTTAAATTTAAATTTAATTAATTTACTAAATATATATGAAGTTATTAATTTAGGTTGATTTATTGAAATACACCCGTGGTTAACATATTGTGAATTACTATTTTTCTATGATTTATGCTCAAACAGAGTAGGAGTGATTATGTCACCTCCGTACTGTTTGACCACGTCCATTCTGGTTGATGGCTTGACCGTGTCCATTCTGGTTGATGGCTTGACCACGTCCATTCTGGTTGATGGCTATGACCACGTCCATTCTGGTTGATGGCTTGACCACGTCCATTCTGGTTGATGGCTTGACCGCGTCCATTCTGGTTGATGGCTTGACCGCGTCCATTCTGGTTGATGGCTTGACCACGTCCATTCTGGTTGATGGCTTGACCGTGTCCATTCTGGTTGATGGCTTGACCGCGTCCATTCTGGTTGATGGCTTGACTGCGTCCATTCTGGTTGATGGCTTTACCGCGAGTCGTCCTCTGATAGAAGTTACGAGGTCTCCTGTTACCTTCGCAACCCCAAAGAAGGGTCCACCCCATTTGGTCGATTTTCTTTGCTAAAAAGAAATCGGCCAAGGTTGCTCTGAATTCCTTAAAACACTGCACCTGGAGGTTGGAAAAATCAAGTAAGAAGGTCCTGTTCTCAATTGATAGTGTTTTGTGTCAGGATCGTGGATCCTAAAATAACCACACTCGGTATTGTTACCCTGGTTTGAGAAAGTGAGAGAAAGTGAAGCGTAATACATTTTCTAAACTGTGATCCATATATTCTGAAACAGTTAACATGAAATCTGTTAAGTTTCAATACACAAAGAGAAGAATTAGATAGAACATTTTTTTTATGAATCAATGCCACTTAAATTTTCTTATTTTTTTTCACAATTACAAGACTATTTACAGGCGTGCTTCAAATAAGTAAAAGTACACTGTAATCGTGACAAAAAGCAAGTTAATATTTTTATCCCTCCAGGAGAAGTCGTTCTTTGTTTGAGAATTGAGACTAATCTAATCACAGGCACTAAACTTGCAACACACATCCATTACCCCCGCCAGGAGAGAAAGGTGACACTAATTAAAACATAGCGCCAAAGTTAATGAAAACATTTAAGCTCAATGCACTAAAGCGAGAGAATTCGTTGGTGTTTAGAGCCAAAAGCGAAACTTTTGGGATCCGCCCTAAGCCGCCACCTCCCCCCACCCCTCTCCCTCGCTACCTATAGTGGCGTAGTAGGTGTTATGCCAAATGTATATATTGGGGAGAAATTAAATGGAAGTTTGATTTTCTAAGACTCACGCTAAGGGAAATGTTGGAAAAAGAATCAATTAATGAAATTCTTTAGAGTGATATGTATAATGGTAATACTTGGCGCGGTGTGAAAATAGGTGAACCAGATTCGGAGTTCACTCTAAGTGAAACCCTAGGTGATAATGTGGGCCTATTACGATCAGTTCTATAAAACATATTTGCGAGGCTGACGAGTATAATATTAATTATTAGTCGGGATCGGATGTTTATATCATAATTCTTTTAATATGTTTTAAAAATATAATTTTCTATTTTTTTAAATTTAAGTTGTATGAACATTTTGTATAATAGTTTTGATATTATAATTTGTGAACATAATTACTTGTGTGACCTATATAATTTATTTATTTAAACCTTGAACCTTAATCGTAATAATTAGTTTGTAAAACATGAAATATCAATTTTTGCTATCAAATTAAAAAAAATATTTAAGAATTAGTTTATGAAATATGTAATATATGTTCTGAATATTGTTTAAATAAGCCCTAAAACTGAATAAGCCGTATACCAAAACTTGTATATTGTTGTATATGAGGAGAGTTTAAATATATGATTACATCCTCTTAAGGTGAGGATTTAGGGGACGCGAGAAAAGGTCAGTGTGTTCACAGTTTTTATAACAGAACATTTTTTGGTCCAAATAAATCATATTTTTCTCCAGAAGAAACAGGGTTTAACTTTATTCCCATGTCGATATCAACAGTTGGATTATCCTTCAAGGGTGTCCTATAGTTTAATGACAACTTTTTCTCTTCATTTAAAAAGTTTTGTCATCTAATTCCGCTATGCTCATGACAGATTTTCAACAAGTGTCGCTATCACCATTTTAAGAAAATTAAAATCTAAGTTTGAGTTGAAGCAATATTTTATTTATGTTGGTCAAAAATAATGGTTTACTATAAAAACTGCAAAAATACTGGCCACTTAATGGTTGTTTTGATGTGTCAGTAAAGGCCAACGCTAGCGTGAACCAACTTTTTTTTTTACAAACATGAGACATGTTTTATTGTTCGTAATGTAAGGGCGGACTAAAATACGCACACGAATCAGAAATTCTGCACACTGTTTCAAGGACATATAAGTAGACCATGTTTACATTTGATGGCATATGTTATTGGATCACTCTCTAAGCGAATCGAATCAGTAATTGTGCCGATTCTAAATATTATTTCTTGTGATTTCTGGGTAACAGCCTTGCTAGCAACGAACTGACCTTATTCTCTTCTACGATTAGACAATAATTGCGTTGGTGGGAAGAAATGTCATGTTTTATACGCAGCCCAATGTTTTATAGAAGCGACTTTTAGAAAATACAAACATAATTTTATGGAACCAAAATTTACAACATGTTACTACATTATTAGTGTTATTTTATAGGTATTGATATTGTCTATCAAAATTAATAGCTGTAGATCACATGACTTGACGTATGAATACGTGAAAGTAGATTTATTAACTTGTAGAGGAATGCCAGGCCTACACCGTGGTTCGGATCCCACGTTAAACTGTAGGTCCTCCATTTCATCTCACAATCACCCTACCATTACACATTAGTGTAAGTGCATATAACCCGAACGGGTAGTAAGACGCGGTGCTAATAATAATAATAATAATAATAATAATAATAATAGACTGGTATAGCCGTCAGTTAAGAAAATCCCTTCCTATGAAAATTGGACTATAATCTACCTATTAATATTTGTATTCTCCTTATCATAGTGGATAAACTTGTGTGATTTAAAATGGCTTGGCAACCATAAAGTGTTTATTCGAAGTTAATTATAAAAGTTGTTTTTAAATTAAATTACACGCTATAAACATGTGAAAATATTAGGCAAATTAATTTGTTTGACAAAAACTATGTACTCAACAGTTTTTTTTGTATTCTTTACTTATATTTCTAAGGTTAGATTGGTTCCTTTTTTATCAATTAATTTTTAATGATAATTATATAATCGACCTACATCCTGCTGGTTTTGAAAGAGCTATCTGTAAACCGAGTCCTTCTGCAAGTACCTGCTAATTTTAATACAAGAGTAACTCGCACCAGTGGACACACGGGGTTAGGCGTCAGTCTCATCCAGTTTAGTTTTTCTGTGATGGATATGAGATCGGGGCTCGAATCAGTCGGGAGAACTGCGTGTTTTATCCAAAATGTTTCCTACTCTACCTCTGCGTAGATGCGTGTGCATTTCCTCTGAATTCTAACTTTCTCATCCTTATCTCATTAGTGTAAATAGACGGATGTCTTCACCTTACACATTTATATTATTAACATCCTTATTATTATTATTATTATTATTATTTGAGAGAGCGATAACTCAAAAGTTATTAGCAGCCAGTCAGAAACTCAAAAACAAAAATAAACAAATAAAAAATATTGACCAAAAACAAAATGTTTATGCTTAACAGTATAAATAGACAAATCGTGAGTAGATGAAACATAAATAGTAGGCCTAAATAAAGCTGTGTAAAAAATATTAATAAACTAACACAAAATGGCACCATAAAACTTTATGTAGAAGAACGATTAATTAATTAAAACAAAATGGTAGTATAGCCATGTATAAGAGAACGATTTATTAGGTAATTAACACAAAATGGGATTATACAATTATTATAAATGATATAAAAGAAGTGTAAAAAATTAAAAATAAAGTAAGTGTAAAGAAACGATTAAATAATTACAACAAAATGGTAGCATGAGATGATATTATTGGATCAACTAATTAGTTAAAACATAATAATTGCATAAAACAATATGTAAAACAACGATTAGTAAATGAAAACTAAGTTGTAGTAGAAAAAAGTATGTAAAAAAGAAAGGCTTGTTCCGGGAATCCGTCCCAAGGCTTCTAGACATTTTACCAACCGAGCTGGAATATCGGATTGGTCCAATGTCACGACTTAGTCATACAAACTGACCTTATTAACTTTGACTGTTCTTGACTCTGGAGGCCAGGTTCGAATCTAGCCCAGATGTACTTGAGCGATTTACACAATATGATTTTTATTCTTTCATTGAGACTACATTCTCTATTAGTTTCCTATGTAATTATATTAATATTTGTGTAGGTGAGCATGGATTAGTTGTCAGACTCATCTTGTTGGATTGCCAGTTACGGGAAGGTCTGAGTTCAAATCTCGGCTAGTGTACGAAGGGTGGACCTATCTTAAATTCCCCACTCTTCCTCTAAGATCTAAGGGAATGCGAGTATAGTGTCCTAGTTTTTACCTCTATCCTTTCTACCCCATTAGAGTGATAAAATGCGTAGCCAGGAAGTGTATCCAGTGTGGAGAGTGGACATACATTCTAGACACACAGGCCAATACAAAAACACACAAATATACGTAAATATATGTATTTATATGTGTTTTAAAACATAAAGATATATAAATACATAAAATAAATGGTAAGATGCACTGCACAGACGTTCTCTCTCTATTCTAAAATATAAACATTTACTGAATACTCTTAAGATAATTTGTGTAAAGGAAATAATTAACATCGTTACAGAAACACTCCACCAACGAGCATAACAATCAATTTCATTTATAAAAGATCTGAATATAAAAATAGTACATTTGCTTAGATCTCAGAAACTGTTGGTTTTATAAAAAAAGGTATTTCAACTAAATTAGTTTTATATTTAATAGTACTAAATTTTTACAGAGATAAGTCATTTTGTATTTCAAATAGATGCGGAGATATGATCAAAATAGGAAATTTTTACTTTTATAAAGTACCCTCAAAGTTTTTTTCATGGGAGAAAAGAAGGGTCATGATTTTGTTCGTAACGTTAAACAGTGTCTGTATATAAAATGTAACCAAAATCGTTGCAGTGAATTTTGAAAAAAAAATCTTTTTTCTCTTTTTGCCCTTCAGTAAACCACCCTTAATTTTCGGGTTAGATATCTAATTCCAAAAATCCCTTGGGAGGGAAAGTAGGAAGGATTGTCGATTCCGAGGACCGAACAATGGGGCAATTAACGAACAATGGAGC
>CABFOV010007522.1:0-11707 GCA_902141375.1 Timema poppense
TTAACATCTGTATACTGTATTTGTTTTTAATCTGTAATCCAACCAATCTGAAACCAGCTACGACCATTTTATATTATTGAAAACCTTTTAAAGTCATGTAGCAAACCTAGAAATGATTAAAAAAAATACTTTTTAAGGAAATAATTGGTTGGTCTTCACGATACTTCATTCGAAACTTGTGTCACGAACAATGTTGTCATCTACGAACATCACTCGGTATTGAATGCTGACTGGCACTAACTCATTTTATGTTTATGAGGCCAAGGATGTGAAAAGAAGACGCGAGAACTGTGTTTTTAGGTGCTAATAACACTCACAGGCCCTACCGTCTATTGGAGAGGAAAAGTCACTTAAGTGACATGCACTGTGCAAGTCGTTACTCTGGATGGCAGCAAGCTTAAGATGGATTCACACTGAAGGGACTGTGTGCCAGCTTTGTCATGTCACTGGAATTCACACTAGGGGCCAGTTTCTTAGTCAGACTAAGGGCCAGTTTCATAGTCGGACTAAGGGCCAGTTTCATAGTCGGACTAAGGGCCAGTTTCATAGTCAGACTAAGGGCCAGTTTCATAGTCAGACTAAGGGCCAGTTTCATAGTCAGACTTAGCATGCCTAAAGTGCGAGTCGATACTAAATACATGACGACACCTACTTAGACCAGAATGGAATGGGCCAGTTTCCTTTGCGAGACCGGCCCATTCCATTCAAGTTCAGGTAGGTGACGTCTTGTATTTAGTATCGACTCGCACTTGAGGTGTATTAAATCTGACTATGAAACTGGCCCTTAGGATGGGCTGGCCACACACACACAAAATGCAACAATCTGCTTCGAGGCAAAACGTTGCATTTTGTGTAGATAAGTCTGAGACATTTTGACTCGCAACAAGTTATAATCGTTCGATTTCCCACCATTTGTAAGTAAGCCATCAAAGAGTTGAGTACAGTCTTTAGTTGGTACTTAAAAAAAATTGAATTTGTGCAGTTGGGTAACTATAATGACTAATATGGAAGCAGACGCAGCCATTTGTTTATGACAATTCACATGGCTTTTTGACGTGCAGCCAGAAAAAGAATATTAGGTTCACCCAATTAAAAAAAAAAAGAAACATTGATAGCTTTGTCGTGTAACTCAAGTTTTCAAAATAATTTAAATAATAAAATGACTGAATATCCACACGTTATTCGGGGCCTCTTGGTGCATGACCAATTCAAAATGTCTCTTATGTTTTGTCTCGAGACATCAATGAAAGGAGCATCGCTTTTTGTCGCAAACAGTTTGCAGCATTTCATTGCATGTTATGACAGTTGAGAAACCTGCAGCACGTTTCGACAACATGCCTGGTTGCGAAGCGTAATGTTGCATTTTTGTGCGCGGCCAGAATCACAGGACTATCCGCCATAATGCGTTGTGTGGTCACTATTCTCTATTTTGGTCACCACAGTTGTAGAAATGGATCAAACATAGGAAGATGTGAATGGTGCATGCGGTCTGTATCTTAAATCACAAGAGGAAATAAAAATGAGAAGAAAACGAAGGTATTTCTCGGCGCCCAATGTGCTTAGAACAAGGGATTACTGTCGTAATCTTTATGTGGCAAATTATACAAGCAATTATACTCGTGTAACAAACTTATTAAGTTCTCTTCGTCCAAAATCAAAGACTGCACACAATAGTGGTGTTGGAATGTTCTGCAGCCACTGTCAAACTGTTGATTAGAGCCTTCGTGAAGGTTCGTATTTGCCGGAAGAAGCCGAGCTAGGAGAAACTACATCTAACACGATATCTACATGCCTCCTTTATTTAATAATAATAATATTTAGCACCGCGTCTTACTAACCGTTCGGGTTATACGCTTTAAGTACTAATTACTCTAATGGATTAGGACTTGGGAAGGTTGAATTAGAGGAAGTGAACACGCATTTGCGTAGAGGGAGAGTGGAAAACCATTTAGGAAAAACCACTCCCAGTTCACCCGACCGAGATTCGAACCTCAATCTCCCCGTCCTCAGCAGTCGAGCTTCAACACGACAAGCGCGTTAGACAACTACGCCACCGAGGCGGGTCTCCTTTATTTTATTTAAGGGATTTTTTTTTAACATAATCGTATTTCGTAAACCTACTCAATTTAAAGAAACGTACAAGTCAATACTTTATATAATGCGTTAAGATTTATGTTTGGAAATATTACTCTTTGCATTTCAAGTATAAATATCTACCATAAATTCTCAATAGATTTGAAGTTGATATTATTCTTTGGTAATCAAGCTAGACAGAAAACTAATTAATGCTATATTCCATTACACATTATATTCATAGAATATACAAGTTATTCATTTTAGTTTAAGACTCGGACACTTAATATATGTCAATATTAAAAAAAACACCTCTGTACTCAATTGAGTGATAAGAATTATAAATCCAGAACATTTTATATGAGCTGTTTACTAAAAACAAAATCTTTTGAGCAGTCACCATATTGAAAAAAGATAACTAAATTGAAAAATTATGTACTGTACAGCCATTGTTTGGCCTAATTTCAAAGAATGCCCCGGTCAAATATCGTTTAAATTGGTCAACGCATTTGAAGGCTATCACGGAACATATAACTGGACAGAAAAAACAAATGAAATGTCAAATGTTCAAGTTAAAACAAAACTTCGCTTCAGTTCGAGGATGAGAATATCATGATAAGTGCAGCTCCCCCCACACACGGTATATAATATGTTTTTATTTAATTTCATGAGGAAACTTGTATTGCAATTATGAAGGTCCTGGTTCAAGGCCGTAGCCAGCCAATAATTTCAGGGGGGGGAGGGGTTGGTGGGCACATCCCCCAATTGTCAGAAGCTATAAAAATGCTAAATATTAAACACCTCTAGAAGCTTTTTGAAGTTTTTTTTATGGCACCATAGCCCCTCAACTGCTGAAGGGTAGGAAAATTTCTAAATATTAAACGCCTATAAAAGCTCTCTGAAGTGTTTTTTTTAGTGTTAACCCAGCCCTCTAATTTGTACTTGTATCTTATTATTTATATTGTTTGAACCATAAATAAAGCCATATTAATTTTGTTCATAAAGTTTCAGGGTGGGGAGAGAGGGGGGGTTGAACCCCCAAAAATCCCCTTGGCTACGGCCTTGTCCTGGTTTTCCATCACCAGCAAACCAGAAAGGAACCAGACATGAAACCTTTATCCATGCGTCCACTGAGTATTTCTAAACTTCATGGAAGGTCTCTTCTTTTGTCTCCAGGTATGGTCTGAGCTACGAGGACATTGAGAAAGGTCTGCCTCTGATCGACACTTCTAAGACCCTCATCAGGGAGGTATGTCCCCCCTATCTGGCCAACGTGGAGTGCAGACCGGGGAAGTACCGTCGCTACGACGGACTTTGCACGAACCTGCAACACCCCACTTGGGGCGCCACCAACACCCCTTTCACAAGGTGAGTAACCTACAACACGCCACTTGGGGCGCCACCAACACCCCTTTCACCCAGTGAGTAACCTGCAACACCCCACTTGGGGCGCCACCAACACCCCTTTCACAAGGTGAGTAACCTACAACACGCCACTTAGGGCACCATCAACACCCCTTTCACCCAGTGAGTAACCTACAACACACCACTTAGGGCACCACCAACACCCCTTTTACCCAGTGAGTAACCTACAACACACCACTTAGGGCACCACCAACACCCCTTTTACCCATTGAGTAACCTACAACACACCACTTAGGGCACCATCAACACCCCTTTCACCCAGTGAGTAACCTACAACACACCACTTAGGGCACCACAAATACCCCTTTCACGCAGTGAGTAACCTACAACACACCACTTAGGGCACCACCAACACCCCTTTTACTCATTGAGTAACCTACAACACACCACTTAGGTCACCACCAACACGCCTTTCACCAGGTGTTGTCCTTCCCCGCAAATATGTGTTTTCGCTTTGAAAAACATAAATACAGCAAGTTTTGACTTACGTGGTCCATTCGTTCCAAAGGTTTGCATCTAAGTCATAAAACCACGTAAGTCTAAATACGATGTATATTATACCTTAATATTAATCATAACATTAGTCAACACTAAACTAGCTCTAATATAAATAAACAAAATAGCGATAACTTAATCAGCTGTGCTTAAGCTTTCTTTGTGTTCCAATTTTAATATATACAAATCTGCGTAACTTGAGTATGTGTAAATCAAGGCCGTTCTGAATGCATTTTTGTATGCAGTTATGTAAATACTCCCAATGTAGAAATTATTTAAATTATATATTTCAATTTGTTCTAGTAAAAACTTAATATTTTACAGTAATGATATATACGAATTTCAATGAATGTACAAAAATATTAATAATTCAAGTGTATTTTAATATTTTTCCATTTCTGACAAACATATCGGACAAGTAATAATGTGAAATAAAAAAAAAGGATCAAATTTTAGATTAAAGACCGTAAATAGCTTTTCCTCTTTGAGTAGACTAAAAATATATATCCAACCATTTATTACAATACATTATGTTTGCTGTCAAAAAGAGATATAAAAATTATGCAGGCTGTATTCAAATTAGCAAAATATTTGTTTGTCATCCTAAACAAATAAATATGTATTTATTAATTAAATATAGCTCCCTACAGTGGTCGAATGGTCTAAGGTGTTACTATTGCAATATAATGGACTACTGATGACTTGGAAATTTGGGTTTGAATCCCGGTTGATGTACTGAATGTGTTCTTTTCTAGATCGGCTTTCCACTTCTTTCTCCACATAAGTCCTGTTACATTTACTTTAAATTCTTCTTTCTTAATCCTTAACAAATAAGTGTAGTTAGTATGTACGTGTATTACTCGAACGGGTATTAGTGATTTTAGTTAATATAGCTTATAGACTGCAGGATCAGAGGTTCCAGAACTTTTTAGAACAAAGCAGAACTTGAACCAGAAAAAATACATGCCGGAGCCCTCATAAAAAAATGTTACACTAATATTATGAACATTCAATAGGGGTCATCCATAAATCACGTAACGCTTTTTCTAACTTTTTTTTTTTACACTACCCCCTTCCCATGTAGCACCAAGGAGACTGAATCCTCCCCTGTGTTACGTAACTTTTCACATCAAGAGTGAATGTCATTATTTCACAGGGAAGATTTGGTGACACTAAAAGAAGGATTCAGATTTAATAATATTTAGAATGCATTTAAAATCATGAATATAAATGATTTTAAAGAGTTTTTTAACTACCTTAATATCTCTATTTATCATCATCATCATCATCATGAACAGCTTCTAGGGTGACCTGGCGCTCTAGGGGTAAGGTGTCAGACTTCTGTGCTGGCGGCCGGGGTTCTATCCTCGGTCCCGGCACAGATTTATCTGATTACCAAACCCTTCCTTCACCTCTGACAAGATATCTTGTGAATGTGGTGAATGCCAGGCCTCCACCGTGGTTCGGATTCCACGTTAAACTGTAGGTCCTCCATTTCATCTCGCAATCACCCTACCATTACACATTAGCGTAATTGTGTATAACCCGAACGGGTAGTAAGACGCGGTGCTAATAATAATAATAATAATAATAATAACAATAACAGCTTCCAGCCACGTGTTGTGTTGGTTTGAAACATAAGCCTCTCTACCGCCTCCTTTTCTCCCACGACCTCTCTTCCTCCACCTTGCTCCAGTCTTCTCCAGTTTCCTCCACACTCCTCCTTACTTATTTATTAATAATAATTCTATTTTTATCAAAATAATAATTTAAGTATAAGATCCGTGTTACATAACACTGTGATGTATCCAACCTTCCTCCATGTAACACCATGTGAATACTAGAGCACACCCTTCTCCCCCTTTCAACAGCGTCACGTGGTTTATTGATTACCCCATAAAAGTTTAAAACAAAGGGCAAACGTAATTACTAAAAAAACAAAGAAAGAATATTTTAAAATATCCTCATGTATGTTGAGATAACTATGGAGGAGTCACAGGGCTCCACGGAGCACAGTTTGTAGAACTCTGCTCTTAGAACTGTTTGGTTGTCTTGTCCGACAGACTGGTGGGACCACTGTTCGCCGACGGGATGACCGCCCCTAGAATCAGCGTGACGGGCAACCAACTTCCCCTGCCCCGCATAGTGTCGAGGACTGTACATCCTGACGAGGGTTTCCACGACCACGCCGGTACTGTCATGGTGGTGGCTTGGGGACAGTTCATGGACCACGATTACACTCTGACAGGAACTCCTCTAGGTGAGTGGTCACTTGACAATCCGGTGGAGGAGTATCTACTCTTTGGATGGGCCTTCGAGCTTCTTCTTTTTATTCCACTGTTATCTTAACAAATAAATAACTTCGCTTTCCTTATCACAGGGCAGTAAAAGGATAGGCTGGTTTCTTTTTTTCCACTATTGTCTTCACCCCCTTTCTCCTTATCACTGGTTTCAACTAGGAGACGTATCTACTTTAAGAAAATATAATAATAGAATTCAATGTAGAACATGTTATGAAATTTGGAGTTTATATTAAACTCCAAATTTCATAACATATTCTACATTGAATTCTATTATTATATTTAGAAGTTGTTTCCTTACTACATTTCATTATGTTTTTCAAAAATACTTTAAGAAAAGATGTAATTTTACTTTGAATAAAATTTAGCAAATTTCTCAAATTTGTAGGCGCATAGTTAATCATTATATTGAAACTAAAAGTGGTAGGTACAGTCATAAGTGTTGGATTTATTCATACAGCATTTAGTGTTGATTCAAAAAGTGGTAAACACAGGTATAATTATACTTTCAGTCTTAAATATTAAAAATATTAAAAAAAAAGTTTGATATAGTCTCAAATAAGAATGTGGTAGACGAGCCTTAGATGTTAAAACTAATTTATAACTGGTTGGCTCCACTTTAAGTGGACCACTATTTTTGATAAAATCAATTTTGAAATCTACACTCCGTCTATCTTGAAAGGCAGCAGTCTTACCTTGACGGACTAAAGTGTGTAATAGTAAAACTAAACAAAGTAAGCTTCGTTACCTCTCATGGTAAACGATGATTTGATTGAAAAATAATGTGAAGTTGTCTTAAAAAATAACATAAATACACTGAAATAATATTTTTAGTAATATATTATCTTTAAAACCATCATAAATAAATATTTTTATTTAAAAAAAATCAAACAAACATAGTAGTAAATAACTGTCTAGATATCATATTCTGAAAATTGAAAAATGACACCTAGACACGGGAATCGAACCCGGGATCTTTGGTTTAGTAAGCTAATGCGCTAACCATTGAGCTATCCAGGATTAAACCCGTGTTCTGGGTAATTCTTCACTCATATTTTAAGGCAGAGTCCATGATGGATGTACGGAAATCGTCGGCTAAAAATGTGTGATTTTATTAAGATCACGGGCTACCCGATAACGCAGCCACCTCCAGCTTAATATTTGGCTTAATGCTGCCATTTGTCCATCACAGACTCCACCTTAAAATACGAGAGAAGAATGACCCTGGGTACGGGACGAATCCTGGATAGCTCAGTAGTAAGAGCATTGACGTACTAAGTCAAAGATCCCGGGTTAGATTCCCAAGTCCAGGTGTAATTTTTCAATTTTAAGAATATGATATTTAGATGTATTAATCCTCACTAAAAAGCATAAATAATAGCTTTGGCTATTTGATTCATAAATAACTGTCTGCCAACTCAATACCACGTTATATTTCCTCTTCATATTTTTAACTTTGTATCAACTTTGAACCCATTTGTAATACTTTTCCAAATACGTTTTACTTTATAATACATAATTTCTTATTTTAATCCGTAATTATCTAAATAGCAAACTATTGTTCACATACAACTGTCAATACGTTGTTTATTCATATTGTTTGTTGGTCGTGCATGTATAGACATAAGTACTTTGGAATTTACTGGTGTCTCTATGCTATTTTACTATAGTTATGTATGTGTTATTCGTTGTAACAAGCATGTGTACTGAACTGTGTTTTATTAATTAATGTAACACTAGTGGTTTTTAAGAGAGAACTGTCACGGAACAGGAATGATGATGTTTGCAAACAAGTATTCAAATAACTTTTTGCACCACGTGTCACTATTTATTGTTTGTTAACTTTCGTGTTATAACACCGAAGTAACTAAATGGTAAACAACTTAACACAATCATAGAATAGCTAGGGCTCACAACTGGATATAGCATTTATAAAACTCAGACTTCCACAAGTAGTTAGAAATATACTCATTTTGTCGTATTGAAGGCAATTAAAAGTTTATTCATTTGTTTAAAGCTTCCGTGAAATTTTAGATTATAACCATTGATACATATTTATATTATTATTACCTTTATTATAAAAACACTCTGACATGAATCAATTTGTCCTTGGCTGACTCATCGCAAATAATAACTACTTTTGGGAAAACATTACAAACTTTTTCATTTTTTTACGTAATTAAAACACGGTTTATAGTAAAATTAGATTTTTTTATCTCCAAAATTAAAATATATATTAAAAAAAAGTGTGTGGCTTAGGTTGAAACTTTCAATCGATAGGTCAAGATTTTTGGTACTAGACTCATTCGCATGAACTGACTTTTTTTTAAATATTTCGACTTCCGCTGCTGGTATTAGATCATTTCCAAGGTGAATACTGAATTGTTACCTTAAACTTCACACTTCCTCTTTATTTGCTCTTAGAATTGGTATAAATATCGGAAGTTCATTAATACATTTAATAATCTATAATTTAAACATATTAGTTGTCAAGTACACCAATTTATTTCAAAAGATATAAAATTAATTTGATTTTGTTAATAACTTCAGAGAAAAAGTTTGGATGGCAAAAGATTTGAGCAAATATTTTTAATTCTTCTTTTTTATTATATAAACCCGTACCCCTCTTCCCCTTATTGCTCCCTCCTCTGATAGCCTTGACATCCTTATTTTTTATAATGTAAACATGATCGCATATAGCGACGTAACTTGTGTCCACGGTTCTCCGAATAATATAGCGATGCTGTTTAAAGAGATGACCTCATTATACTGATCGCTAGCTAATGGTTCCTAATTACGTCATTCACTTTGTAATTATCAACGGCTAGTGCTTAAGAAAAAAAAAATTCGCCTCCTTGGCTCACAATCGTCTGAAATGACGACCACAAATACAATATTTTTGTGTTAAATTACAACTTGGAAATAAAATACTCGTTTATATATTGTAAAGTAAGAAACACCTATTCCGATTTGAAACTTTCCTGTTAAAATTACTGTAATTTAAAGGAACTGTGTAATTTATCAAGTAAACCGAATCTCGGCCGGTGGCTAAGTTCATGTTACATGATCATCTAGTAGTTATGTAAAAAAAAAGTCTCATCTTTATTATAGGTAAAAGAAGCACATAGTACTTATTAATTATCCTTGGTCTCCTTTAAGTTACAAGTGGTTACACTTTAAATAAACTAAAACGATTTTTTCGGTAACCCCCCAGACGATAGACTTCCTTGCGTAGCACGACTGTTTTCAGGATTATCTACACTCACGGCTATAGTTAAGAGAATGCCTTTCTAAAAAGTCTGAATTTTTACATACTCAAAATATGAGATAATCAATGGTGAGAAATGTAGAATTATCAAACCGTTAATTTATAATAAAAAATAACACTTAAACAAAGTTTAGTTTAAATATATTAATATATGATCATATGTACTATACAAACAAACATAATATACAGGGTAGCCCGTCTCCTATATCCAGCAGGTACCTAACTTTGAATTGGAGGTCAATCAACATGAACATCAAACATGAAAAATGAGCAAGTGAACTACTTGTCTAAAGCTTTATTGACCCATTCTTCATGTCACAATATGGGTGGAAGGGGATTGACCTCCTCCAATTCAGAGTGAGGCGCCTGCTGGATATAGGAGGCGGGCTACTTCTTCATGGGCCACTCTGTATATAAATATACGCAATAAAATCAGGGAACATAACTAAGCTACAGTGTTAGAATGATGTTACCTAAAACTAATATGCTATAAAAATCGTTAAATATATTGATATAAAAATGATACTGGAACTCGCCTTTCATAGGCAGAAGTAATAATTTGACAAACCAACGAGTATAATGACTATTCTAGCTTTATAAACAGTGTAATATCTTACTAACGAGTTTTGGCTGTTTTTAAATATATTTAAAATTCATATTTAGTCAAATTAAATTCGAAAATAGAGATTTTATGTTTAAAATATATCTCCTGCCTTGATACAATATCTGATTACGGTTCATTCATACTAAATATGATTTATAACTTTATTACTCTATAGAATTAGGCAATCTAAAGCTAATTTCTGGACTGGAAAAAGCACGCCTCCTACATCTATCTTGAACTAGTTCTATCTAGTCCACCTCATTACAACCTATCCCCTATATTTAGCTAGTTATATCCCGTTCACCTCATTACACCATATCCCTATCTTAAGCTAGTTATATCCAGTCCATCTCATTACACACTATCCCCATACAGAGATAGTTATATCCTGTCCACCTCATTACACCCTGTCCCTATCTTAAGCTAGCTATATTCAGTCCACTTCATTTCATCTTATCCCTATCTTGAGCTAGTTCTATCCAGTCCACCTCACTACTCACTAACTCTTTCAGGTCCGTTCTAACTAATGTTTATCTCCCAGAGGAGTCTAGGTCTTCCCTTTATGTTTGCCAATATGAACACGGTTCTAGATTCTTCTATTTGCACTGCCTTTCCTGGCCATCACCAATTTATAGGCAACCTATTTGTATAAAGTTAATAATTAACTAAATACTACTATTTATTTGCGATCTACAGATTATATTAAAATTTGGATATGTAAATATTAATATTTATTAAAAACCCTAATAAATAATATTATATTTCAGTGTCAATACAGAAACATCTTAATCGAACTAAAAGTGGTCAAATTTATTATTAAACCTGTGAGTAGGACTAACATATTGTATTTTTTAGCACTTTTTTTCCCCTACCTGTTCATCCTATGCACATATTTGTTCGCAGACCCTCTGAACAGAAACGAACCTGAGGAATGCTGCAACAGACCACCACACCTGAAGAATCCTTACTGTCTTGAGATTGAGATTCCTGCTGACGATTATTTCTACAGTTTGTTCGGTCTGAGATGCCAGGACTTCGTAAGGGGCTTCCCCGCTGTCAGGCCCGGCTGCAGACTAGGTAGCTACAGAACAACACAAATAGGTCCAATTTTAAAAAAAAACCTCTTATAAAATACAAAACTTTTCTGTCATTAGTGATAACTTTTTACTATTTTAATAGTGTTATTTTATAGGTATTTATAATATTTATCAAAAGTGACAGCTGCAGATAACACGAATGGACGTATCAATATGTGAACGTAAATCTAGTAACTTTTCTGGGTGTCACATAAATTATTTCATATGAAAATTAGACTTTATCATAGAATTTAATTTTATAGCCTTGCCCTGCAAATATGGTTGTGGTGAAAAAAAATCATTTAAATTGTGATAAAATTCTTTAATTTTTTTCCGATTTAACACAATTTATTAATGTTATTGCTAATTTTGAATGATAAAAAATCTATGTAAAATTATATTATATTGTAATATAATTTGGTCATTTTATCCGGCTAATTTCCAAGCATACGAGATATGTGTAAAA
>CABFOV010007522.1:14897-27983 GCA_902141375.1 Timema poppense
CATATATATATATATATATATATATATATATATGGGTTTGTGTGTGTGTGTGTTTGTTTGTGTAGATTTATGAAATTCCCAGTGTGTATCTATTTATGTGGGAAGTAACTGGGGTATGGCTAGTATACCCTGATTTTGATTGGAAGAACAGTAGAGAAAATTCAAACATATTTCTTTGTGGCCAACATTGATAACATTCTACTAAATTATTTGTGTTATTTTACTGGTATTGATAATATCCATCTAAAATGATGGCTGCAGATAACATAACGTGATGTATGAATATATTAAAATGGGTTTAGTAACTTTATTAAATAACCTCTACTGTTCTTTCTACCAAAATCACACTATAGACCTAGAAACAACACAACATTACAAAAAGTCCTTATGAACTTATGTCTTATATTAGATGGTTCCCGAGATGAGCTCTTCCAAGATTCTGCTGGAAATTATAATAAGTCTACTTGAAACACCCCTGTTTAACCCCTTGAAAGTGGTGTATCACTGCTGTTACACAGGGAGGGCAGCAGATACACTAACAGGGGTGTATAAAATAGGACTATTAACACTCCCAGCATAAACTTGAAAGGCCTTATCTTGGGGACCATCGTACATAGGACATATGTTCATAAGGACTTCTTATATAGCTTTGAGGTCTACTATCCATACCCCAGTTACTTCCCACATAAATAGATAGCTACACCCTGTATATGTATATCAAATACATATGTAAATAAGATTTCTTTGAGTTTAAAGTACCAACTTTACTTTTTACACTTGGTCCCGGCACAGATCTATCTGATTGCCAAACCCTTCCGTAACCTCAGACAAAACGTGTATTAATCACAACTTGTAAATGTATGGAATGCCAGGACTCCACCGTGGTTCGGATTACACGCTAAGCTGTAGGTCCTCCATTTCATCTCACAATCACCATGCCATATCACATTAGCGTGAGTGTGTAATAACCCGAACGGGTAGTAAGACGCGGTGTTAATAATAATAATAATTTACTTTTTACTGACCCTTAGAAATAAAGCCTCTCTATCCTTAGTCTTTAGTGTCAAATTAAAAGTACATATTCTTGGGCTGAATAAAATATCTTGCAACCCGCATTGCAGTCACTTACTTGAGGGCCTTAATCTCGCAATAACACTAATTACCAGGTGATGGGGAGGGCGGGACTTTAATTCGGGTTGGCTTTGAATAAGGTTATTTATTTCCTAAGGATTTCTCCCTCTCCCGTAACACTAATTAATGTATATTTACTTTAAGCTTTACCCAATTAATCACTACCCTGTTAATATAATTGTCTGGATAATCCAGATGGGTCGTAATCTACGTGGAACACACACATACATACCCACACACACACATATGTGTGTTTTCAATAAGAGTGCAAGCTGCATTGATGAAATTGCTCTAAATTATCTGTGATTAGATGATTCTTAAAGCTTCACCAACCATATGTTGAGATATGTTGCATCAATAAACTAAAATAATCTTCGTATCCAGTTTGAACGACCATTTTGATCGCGTGTGTTGTAACCCTATTTGTCATCTCACAGACATCTGAGGGCTGGCTATGGTGGTTTGATGAGGATGAACCCAGTTTTTGCCGAATATGGCCTGAAGGACCTTCTTCCCCTCAAGTTGGACATCCCTGACGAGGGCTGCACAAGACCCAACAGATCCATGTACTGCTTCGAAGGAGGTAAGTGGGGGTTATTTCTTTCTTCTTGGCAACCCAGTTGTATATAATGCTCTACTTGTCCTGTTATTACTGTTGATCCTTATCGTCTTTCTAATTGGTGAAAGGCACTTCAGTTTACAATCTGGCCGATGACTTTTCTTGTCACACCGGTGGTAAAAGGCCCTGACAGTTCTTACTTGACTACTGATCCTTCTTGCTAAGGCAATGGTACAAGGATATACTGGTCCGGTCTTTGCTGATTCTTCTTCTTAGCCAACCAGTGGTACAAAATTCTGTCGATCCTAACGAGACTGCTCATATAAAGAAGGAGGTTGATTTTAGAAAATGCATCATAAGATGAGTAAAATCCACATTTAGTGAACCTTTCTCAATTCTGTACTTGTTATCAAGTCCACCGATTACTCTATGGCACTAGGAACTTGAAAGTTAATTGACAAACTAAAAAAATTACGTTACATTTCCCTAACCTGAGCTAGTTCTATCCAATCTACCTCATTACACCATATCCCTGTCTAAAGCTAGTTCTTCTAATAAACCTCACTACAGCCTATCCCTATCTTGAACTAGTTCTATCCACTCACCCTCATTACACCATATCCCTGTCTAAAGCTAGTTCTATCCAATCTACCTCACTACACCCTATCCCTATCTTGAACTAGTTCTATCCACTCACCCTCATTACACCATATCCCTGTCTAAAGCTTGTTCTTCCAGTTCACCTTATTGCACCTTATCTCTTTCTGCACATTCTAATGTTATCCTTCCATCTGCATCTAGGTCTTACCAATGGTCTATTCCCATCGGGTTTGCCAGTAAATACCCTAAACACAGTTATAGACTATCCAATACACTCTGCATGTTCCATCTCTCGTGATCTCTGATACTTGACTATTATAACAATCTCTTGTGAAGAGTACAGGACATATAGCTCATCCTTATGTAACATCCTCCACCGCTTAGCAGCCTCATCACTTTTTGGACCAGGCAGCTTACTAAGCACCTTTTTTTCAAACACCCTAAATTTATTTTCTTCATTTAAAGTAAGATACCACGTTTCGAACCCATAGAGAACAACCAGAAAAACTATTTGTTTGTATACCCTGAGTTTTACATTCCTTGAAAGCAGGCGAGATGTCAACAACTTACTAACCGAGGAATGGCATGTATTTCCCGACTGTATTATTTTTCTAATATTTAATCTAATATCCTTATTGCCAGTTAAAATTGTTCCAAAATATATAAACTCCCTAACCCCGTCAAATGAAATTTAGTTCGAGGTGATCTCTATATTATCGTTCTAAATCTGTGTTCTCTGTGTGATCATATACTTAGCCTTTTTATCGTTAATTTCTAAGCCTGTTTCCTTCCCCATTGATGATGATGATAGTAATAATAATAATAATAAAACGTGAAGAAATTCTCTCATGGAAGCTGGGATTGGCTAATCTGGATGGTTCAATCCTTGCAGCTAAGAAGTTATATAAATATAATTAAATATTTATATAGCTGAAGGATAATTTTTATATTTAACTGCTAATCGAAAGAACACCCCTTCATATTTTAATATATTTCTTTTGTGTCATTATTTTAACGAATACATCTAGTGTTTTCTCGTTTCATTCGTGATGTGTAAAGATTTCGGTCATATTTACACCCGTTTGACCTGTATTTGTGTGTGTGTGTTTGGTTTTTTAGGTGAGATCCGAGTGAACGAGCAACTGGTTCTGACTTGCATGCACACCCTGATGGCCAGAGAACACAACAGGGTGGCCAGCGGCTTAGGGCAGATTAACCCTCATTGGGATGACGAGACGCTTTACCAGGTAAACAAACTTAAAAAAAAAAAAGAAAAACTTATATTAATACATTTGATAAATCCCTTTTTATTTAGTAATTAAAATGATGAGAAAAAGGTCGTAACAATTTTGACACATGGACACTTATTTTACTCTACTTTGAGTGGCTCTAATCTTAATTGCCTATGACCCCAGTTTTAAAGAATAAACTCGTGACTTACCCCTATTCTGTCCACAGGAGACCCGCAGGATCGTGATCGCCGAGATTCAACACATCACCTACAACGAGTTCCTCCCCATCCTCCTGGGAAAAGAGGTCATGGACAAGTTTGGCCTGCTCACGAATAAAGAGGTCAGCAGAAACTCCTAATTGCATTTAGACCAATAAAAAACTTGTGAAGTGATCGTCACCATTTCTATAGGAGAAAAAACACATTTATAGGAAGTCTTTGATAAATCCGTGTATCCATCGGTAGAACGTTTCATTTAATCGTTCAAGTTCTTGTGGATACAATCGACACCTATCAGCAAAGAACACTTACCCGCTTCGGTGGTCTAATCTTCTAAGGCGCTACTATTGCAATATAATATAATTTGCCGTAGATAGTTTCTCATTCTCTCTAGCCACGTAAATGTGGGTAAACTTCTTATAAATTTAACCTTCCTCATACCTAACCCATAGGTGTAGAGACCGAACAGGTAATAAAACGCGATGCTATATATATATATAGTACATTTGTGTATAAAAGTGTTAGTGCTTGAAGAGCTAGGTACAAGTTAAGATGCAGTCCGTTTTGAAAAACCGCTTCGAAATCACCGAGCAGACAATTTTGTTAATCTAAAAAAAACATTTTAAATTAATCAAAAATAACTTCGAAATATTCACGCCATTAGTGAATTTGTATCATGTGAAATAATTTTTTTTAACAGATATATTTTTATTTTACAACTTATTTATTCTGGTTATAATCACATATCATAATTGTTCTAGTAGAGTAAGAATGAGAAAGTAAACAGTTTAGAGGTAATAAAGGCGCATTTTGCGTGGAAAGAGAGTGCGAAATAATTTAAGAAAAACCACCCTCAGTAGACCCGACCGGAATTCGAACATCAATCTCCCCGTCATCATCAGGCCAGTCTAACTCAAGAGTGACGCCTTAGACCGTTCGGTCACTGAAGTGGGTCAGCACCGTGTTGAACCTTAATAGTGTATAACATTTTAGCAAAACATTCTAATTGAATCTTTCGTAAGGAGTAAATGAATATAATATAAGCCAAGACTCTGATGCTGTCGTTAATAATTCACATATGCATGAGTTCAAATAAATTTAATTAATAGATTGAGTATTGAGGATAAATATCGTTATGATCAACACATTTACAAGTTGTTTATACTCAATTTTATCTGTTTTTCCTTTAACACACTTTAATATTTAAAATATTTATCTTGACTATATTTAATATAGTACGAGTCAAATTGGTCAAATTAATAAACACGACATAATACACAAATAATTTACAAAACAATTTTTTAACGAAAGTGAAAATAAAACATATTAAAACAATAAGTTAAAACATAGCTTTTCAAAAGTTGGTGATTGCTTGGATTGTAAAAGTTGCAGTATACAAATGACTTTATTTAAATATTTTGACCCTATTCTTTTATTAAACAAAACTATCTAAGTCTTATCAAAGATTTTTGTTCCCGTTACTCCTTTTAGTGTTCCCGTGTATGATGGAGATTACTGGAACCTTAGTTATCCGACATGTTTCGGTACTTTATTTTACGTACCATAACTGCGGATGACGGGGAGATCAAGGTTTTGATTACATAATTGATTTGGATAAGGATTCATATCATGATACGGATATAATCACTTTTTGTTCGCATCCGTGTTTTAGTTGACTAATTTCAACAAAAAATGTTTATTGTAACATAACTATAATTTTATTATTATTATTATCATTATTATTAGCACCTCGTCTTTCCCCCCGTTCGGGTTATACGCACTTACGCTAATGTGAAATGGTAGGGTGATTGTGAGATGAAATGGAGGACCTACAGTTTGACGTGGGATCCGAACCACGGTGGAGGCCTGGCATTCCCCACATTCACAAGATGTCTTGTCAGAGGTGAAGGAAGGGTTTGGTAATCAGATAAATCTGTGCCGGGACCGAGGATTGAACCCCGGCCACCAGCACAGAAGTCTGACACCTTACCCCTAGACCACTAGATCACCCATAACTATAATAATTACATATATTGTCTCACGGACTTTTTTGTTCACATTAGTGAGAACGTTCAATATGTATAGTATTTTTTTTATGTAATACCAATAGTCTTTGCAGCGCACGCAGGGAGAGCATATTTTTAGGCAATTTTTTACACCTTGTGTAAAACTATCGACATTTATATGAGGAATAAATTAAATTTTCAAAATAAAATATAGCCTATGTTACTCGCTGATAATGTAGCTTTATATTGGTGAAAGAATTTTTAAAATCGGTCCAGTAGTTTTTGAGTTTATCCATTACAAACAAAAAGACAAGAAATCAAATCTTTCCTCTTTATAATATTATATAGTGTAGATTAATAATGTATGTTGATGTTATTTTCCTTCACAGGGGTATTGGGATGGCTACGACCCTAATGTCAACCCCAATGTGATTGACGCGTTCGCCGCCGCTGCTTTTAGATTTGGGCACTCCCTCCTCCCAACAGCCATCGAACGATGGAGCAAGGCGCACAAGTTCATCGGTAAACATCTTTAGTATCATAAAGAACTGCTTCAGTTACAGCGGGACATTTTCAATATTTCTGTTGAAATATATTATTTTATTTATAGAGAAGTAATGAAAATTGAATCCCCACAATTGTTAGAAATAGTGCTACCTATAAATAAATGGCTATGGAGTTAAAAAAAAGGTTTAGTATAAAGAAACATGGAGAATCAAGTTTAGTAATAAGTAATTATCAATATATTATTTGATAATACGTTTTATATTTACAATGAAATAATAAAATTGACCCCACATTTTTGGGATAATGTACAGTGCATGACTAGGTAAATGGCTATGAAATTAAATAAAAAGGTTAAAATAAAGGTGGGCCTGTAGGTGACGCGAGTTAAGGTAAGTGTTTTCGCAGTTTTTTACAATAATTTTTTTTGGCCAAAATAAAAAATATTACTCTAATAGAAAAATATTTTATTATTATCACCGCGTCTTACTACCCGTTCGGGTTATACGCACTTACGATAATGTGTAATGGTAGGGTGATTGTGAGATGAAATGGAGGACCTACAGTTTAATGTGGGATCCGAACCACGGTGGTGGCCTGGCATTCCCCACATCCACAAGTTGTGATTAATACACGTCTTGTCAGAGGTGAAGGAAGGGTTTGGTAATCAGATAAATCTGTGCCAGGACCGAGGATTGAACCCCGCACCCCCAGAACAGAAGTCTGATACCTTACTCCTAGACCACCAGGTCACCTAAAAAAATATTTAATTTTCTTCGCATGGTGGTATCAACAATAATTGTTGAATATCTGTCATGAGCATAAAGGTATAAGATGACCAACTTTTTAAATGAAGATAAAATTTTTTCATTAAATTCCAGGACACCATTGATAGGATATTCAAGAACTGTTGATGTCACCATGTGAAGAAATTTAAATTATTTTGTCTATACTAGATAATTATTTTATTTGCTCTTACCAAAATAATGTTTTGATACAAAAACTGTCAAAATACTACCCTTAACACGAGTTTCCTACACTCCCACTTTAATTAAAATACCGTGAACCGTGTTTACTAAGAATATGTTTGGCTTCGGTTGTAACTTCTTCCTTTAGATACTATGAAGTTCTATTTTAATGTTATTTTGTAGTTATTGCTATATTTTACTCTTTTTCACTTTTAGTTTTTGAAATAAGTTTCAAAATAGGGTTTCATAAAATTAAATTTGAAAAGGGATCTCTTCTGTTGAGGGGCGCCTTAAAATAACCATGTTATATGTTTAAATTAGTAAAATTACTCCCGAATAAGAATTGGCCTTTTGAGTGTAGCTATAACGACTGATTTCAGAGGATGCTATCCAATCACCTGTATGAAATTTACTTCATAGTAGGATGGTGTGGGTTGAACACCATATGTGTAAAATAATCTGCCTTTTTTTTAATGTACTAAATAACCAAATTATTATGGTTGCTAAGTATGGTTATAGCCGAACCTAGATATCATGTTCTTTATATTGAAAAATGATTCTTGTCCACGGGAATAGAACACGGAACCTTTGGCTTACTATGCCAGTGCTAGTACCGCTCATCTGTCTAAGAGTCTTCCCGTGTCAAGGGTCTTTATTTACCCATATTATGAGGCATTGCCATACTAAGCCAAACGTATTTAGCAAATATTATGGCCTGGTTAGTTAACCCATCATGATATGTGCATTCACACAATTATAAATGTACTGTTGCCAGCATAAAGCCCTCCCGAGTCAAAGATGGCTGCCGTTATCTGGTAGTTAGTTTTCTTTATTATTATTATTATTATTATTATTATTATTATTATTATTATTATTATTATTATTATTATTATTAGCACCACGTCTTACTATTCGTTCGGGTTAAACGCACTTACGCTAATGTGTAATGGTAGGGTGATTGTGAGATGAAATGAAGGACCTACAGTTTAACGTGGGATCCAAACCACGGTGGAGGCCTGGCATTCACACACATTCACAAGTTGTGATTAATACACGTCTGGTCAAAGATGAAGGAAGGGTTTTGAAATCAGATGAATCTGTGCCGGTACCAAGGATTGAGCCCCGGACCCCAGCACAGAAGATTCTCAATTGACCACACATATGTAGCTGACAATTTCCACACGTCCATCACATACCCTGCCTTAAAATATGAGCAAAGAGTGACCCTGAGCACGGAAATACTTCTTGATAGCTCAGTGATAAGAGCATTGGCATACTGAGCCAAATGTCTTGAGCTTGATTCCCTCGTCCAGGTGTCATTTTACAATTTAAAGAATAGGCTATAATTGATTTTGTACACCAATCTGTTCTCATTCAGATATATTATGGAGAATGATACATTTCATATTTGATATTCATGGTAATGACATTGCTTTTATTTTCCCCAGCCTCTCGCCGTTTGTCCGACCTGATCCGTCAACCGTTCGACCTGTATCGTGCGGGTGTTCTGGACGAGTACTTTATGGGACTGATGAACCAGGTGGCCCAAGCCATGGACGACTCTGTCACTCAGGAGGTAAGATAAGAGCTGATGTATTAGATCAGTCACATATTATGTTTAATTTTAAACTCTTTCAGAGGCTACCAGAGTGAAGAATGACCCTGAACACGGGACGACTCCTGGATAGCTCAAAATTGGCGTACTAAGCCAAAGGTCCCGGGCTCGATTCCCACGTTCAGGTGTCATTTTTTAATTTTCAGAATATGAAAATGATTTAGTTAAATATAAAAATAGATTCTCAAGCCCAACACTAAAATAAAAAATATTATTCTACTGTAATATTTGATGCTTTTCATTTTGTAGGCCAAAAGGTAAAAGATTAAGATTTCCCTTGCCATACTTTTGAAACCCTTTTTATTGCATGATTTTTTAAAAATCTTCTTACTTCCTTCTTCTTGTTTGTTGTTCATTACACCCTTTTAACAACTTAGTTACTGGAAACCTGCTGATTTTGGTTATAACCACAGGTGATCCAAATCAAGAATAAGGTTCGATGCTAGATTATTGAACGTTTATTAATTGGTAATAGCCAGAAACCTTTGTTAAACATTTAAGGTTTACGGGTTCGTGTAATGTTACAATAACAATGTCCGATACAACTGTTTCGTTTGATGTGAAAGCAAACACTATCATGTTCGACTCATCCAAAGTAAGTTAGCCAAGTAGGTGTCTAGAACTGAGTGAGTCTTGAACTGTGGTCCCGCCCGTGTGGAAGCCAGACAACAAGACCACGTGACCGGTCCTCTAGTGCCACACACGACGGGGCCCAGAGTTCAAGAGCGCGCGGTGACGGTAGAGTGACGCCATACTCTACACTTTTTAAGGTTGTTTTTATTAAAATTTTACAGCTATAAAACAGGTCTTAATTTATTCCTTAAATCGTGTGGACACGCTGGATATCATCTTTGAGGGAACTGCAATTCTACTATTAGGGCACAGCGTTGCCTTTCTCTTGTTCTCGTGTGGCCGGTATTCCGTTAAATATAAAACTAATTCTTTGACGGTGGTGCGCCGCGGTTACCAGTAGCTCCTTCTTACTCCAGAAAACAAAATTCAAATATAGCTGAACGTGAGGAAATTTGTTAACAGTTTATTGAGAGGTAGAGAAGATAAAGCTTGTCTCCCTGATTTCTAAAGAGTGTTAATGTAATAAATATTATATATTTTGGAACATGCATTATTCAAATAAAATTCCATATTGCCAGGTATCTACCACACTTGTGTTTTATTCTCCACTTTTAAGTCTAACTGCGCATGCTCTACGCATTATGTCCTGAATATTGGTTGTGTCCCCAGGTGACGAATCACCTGTTCAAGAAGCCTGGTGCAAGGTTCGGTATGGATCTAGCAGCCTTCAACATGCAGAGAGGTCGCGAGTTCGGACTCCCTGGTTACATGGACTTCAGGTTGGTCTTTGTAGCTCTCGTTTATTGTTAGTTATTTAGTATAGCTTCATTTTTTTAAAATTTAGCATCGCGTATTACTACCCGTCCAGGCTACGCTTAAGTAATAATTACGCTAATGAGTTAGGAATTGGGAAAGTTGAATTTAGAAGAAGTGAACCCACATTTGCGTGGAGGGAGGATGGGGTACCATTTAGGAAAACCATCCCCAGTTCACCTGACCAATATTTGGACCTTGATTCTCACACCGTTCTCGGCAGTCTAGCTGAACACGAAACTAGCGCACTAGCTAACTACGCCAACGAGGTGAGTTGCGTTTCACTTTAAGTTGGGATGTAAGCAAGATTCGACTAAGGTGAGGCGGTTGGGACATGTACTCTGGGTACTAAATTGATCAGCGCTATTATAAATAAAATTGTGTTTTGTTTTGATTATGACCACATCTGTGGTCTAGTGGTCAGAGGTTTTGGCTACAGATCCAGATGTCTTGAGCTAGATCCTCAGTGCTTCCATATTTTCTAATTAAGATAAATAATTGAAATATTATATTATTTTTTTACAGGAAGTTCTGTGGACTACCCGGAGCTGACACTTTTGATGAACTCTTCGGTTCAATGTCCAACGAGACCATCAGGAGATACGCCTCTATATACGAGTGAGTAGATTTATACTTTATAGTGAACCCTTGAATAGAGAAAGTATTGTGATCGTAAACAATATTATTTCAATATTTTGATGGATATTGACGTTTAATGACCCAATGAGTCCGAACAAGTGGTTTATGCGATGCCGTATGTCCGTCTGTCTATACCTTGGTCTAGTTTTGGGATCTAAGTGTTAAAGAAGGTTCCACTGAGGTCATTTTGGGATAAGATATCAAGTCCTTAAATTAAAGGTTGTTTAATGATGGGCAAAATGATTTTATCAAAATTTTCTCTAAGGATTTTGATTAAAAAACGTGTTTCATAGGCATTGTTTAGCATTACAATCAAAATGACAGCTCTAATTTCCTCGTAATCCCGATCTCTAATAAGTAATGTAAGAAAAAATAAATCTCCCCAACATAGACCTCCCCAACTCCCCTTAGGTCCCAAAAAATAATTTTCGTTGTACTGCATTTTACTACCCATCTGATCTATACGAATTTAACCACACAAATGGGGTAGGTATAAGTAAATTAAAATATAGAGGATATGTACTCACGTTGGCGTTGTGGGAGAGAGTAAAATTACTTTGGGTGAGCCACCTTTAACACATCCATCCAAGATTCAAACCCCTAACTTATTGTCACCGGCAAGCTATACTTAACGAGAGGGATGTCCAAACGCCACACCCCCCGAGTTGGATAAATACTATCATATATTACTTCTTCATGACGGGAAGTTTGGAAACACACATAATCAACATTATTACACGTGTGACGCTAACTCCTAATATTTTTTCTTTCAGGCATCCGTCCGACGTGGACCTGTGGTCCGGAGGAGTGTCCGAGCGACCTCTACCGGGAAGTATGGTGGGACCCACTTTCGCCTGTGTCATAGCCACGCAGTTCAGTTACTCCAGGAGAGGAGACCGCTTCTGGTACGAGAACGGGAACCAGCCCTCATCCTTCACGCCAGGTCAGTCCACACTTTGTCTGGGGTCAATCGTTGCTACAGTCTGCATCCTTAAGAATGGCCCTCAGCCCTTTTCCCTTCACGTCAGGTCAGTCCACACTTTGTCTCGGATCAATCGTTACTACAGTCTGCATCCTTAAGAATGGCCCTCAGCCCTTTTCCCTTCACGTCAGGTCAGTCCACACTTGGTTTAGGATCAATTGTTACTACAGTCTGCATTCTTAAGAATGGCCTTCAGCCCTTTTCCCTTCACGACAGGTGAGCCCACACTTTGTCTAGGATCAATCGTTGCTACCGTGTCCTTAAGAATGACAGTCAGCCCTTTTACCTCCAAGACAGGTCAGTCCACAATTGGTCTAGGATCAATCAGTCGTTGCTAATGTCCAAATTTTTAGCTCGGTCATCAATGAATATGTCTACTGCGCTCATGTTCAAGGATTTGATTCCCCGTACGGCGGTCTAGAAAGTGGTACAGGAGATGTTTTTCCAAATATTGTTTTCGCTTAGGCTTTTCTCATCCTAATTTTATTCAAATATGAATTTATTTCCTTTTAACCTTGCTACACACTCACTGGTGGCTATAAATAATCAAAACCGTAATTGACTAAATCAGCAGTGATGAAGTTGAGGTCCGAACCTCAGCCGGGTGCGCAGGGGTTGATTTTACCAATCAGATCAGAAAAGGTGACCTTTATTTTATTATAAGAGCCGCTCACTCTTACATGCGAATTTCCTTGAAGTTATTCTCCCAAAAACCCTAGAATAACAAAATAGATAATAGCGTAAGTATTTTTTTCCCTTTTTCAGCACCAATATTTACTACCCGTTTGGACTATACGATTATTCACTAACTACGCAAATGATTTTAGGGCTAAAGAAGGCTATATTTAGAGGAAGTGTCCCCAGATTTGAGGGGAGGAAGAGTGGAAAACAATTTGGGTAAAAAACCTCAGTACACCCGTTTGAGATTCGAAACTTGAACTTCCTACCCTAAGCCGTCTATTCTACTGCGAGTTCTTAAATCACGTGGCCACAGAAACGAGTCCCAAGTATTTAATATATACCATGTTTTTGGTAGGAGTCCCGTTATGAAAGGTCTTATTTCGTACTAGAATCCTACTGTATATTAGTATTTTGTTAGGATCAAAGGCCTTCCAAAACTGACTTCCTAGTTCTGTCTGTACTGGTAGGTCTTTAATCATACTAGGTGACCTGGCGGTCTAGAGGTAAGGTGTCAGACTTCTATGCTGGCGGCCGGGGTTCAATCCTTGGTCCCGGCACAGATTTA
>CABFOV010007523.1:3134-22257 GCA_902141375.1 Timema poppense
GGGGGGGGGAACAAACTTTTCACTAATTATAGATAATCCGCTTCAAACTTTTTTGTAACTAAATTCCGTGAAACTAAAGCCCATATGCAAGTACAAAGCTGAGTGAAACAGAAGGTGGAGCAGAGTTGAAGATGAGTGTAGCTGCATCAAAGTAGATAGCGAATCTCCACTCTCCACCTTCTGTTTCGGCGAGCCTTGTTCTTACATACAGGTCCTATTGTGCCGACAACATTGTTCTTTGTTTGTTTGTTTGTTTGTGTGTAAATCTGTATGTTGTGTGTAGACATGCTAGTCCTTATGTTGCCGTTATTGTTGACGGGTCTGTTAGACAGTTTGGTGGTGATGGTTGTGTTAATCATAGGTAATGTCTGGTTATTAACAACTAAACCCTAGTCGGTATTGCCTTGTCAATTTGTGCCTGATCTACTGCTGGTGATTGGTTGTTCATTGGGGGAGGAAAAAAAACTGTCAAATGTTTCAAAACTTTACCAACATTTAAAAAAAAAATGTTCTCTTTCAGCTGGTGAGGGGATGCTTTTAATTGGGAAATAACATGCAACTCTTAAATACTTAATCCTAGTCTTTTATTTCATGGTGGCTACAGACAGGGAAAACCTGGAAAAGTCGGGGAATTTTTAATGACGGGGAAAACAGGGAAATGTCAGGGAATTTAACTAAAAATAAGGAAAAGTTAGAGAATTAAAAAATATGTCTAAAATATTCTATTAATTTTGCAACTAAACACTGAAACAAAAGTTAATATAGGCTTACCTATATAAAATAACATTTTAATTTTTAAAATAACTTATAACTGTTTATATTTAGTTGATACAAACTTTTTAGTATGTGACTAATAATAAATAAAACAAACGTCATCATCCACCATTAAAACTGGAAAAAAGTAGTCAGGGAAAATTGAAAAATGTTGCCTGGAAAACCTGGAAAAGTCAGGGAATTTTGTAATATATTTTTTGTAGCCACCCTGTATTTGGAATTCTTGTGATAGTTGAAAAAAATAATTGTAGTACATGAATATAATTTTGAAAGTTTTTTTTTTTAAAAGAGGTTGGAGGAGGGAGAGATATCGTGAATGTGCTATAGTTTGGATTATGACGAGTATATTCAATGTTTTATATACAAGTTGATTGGAAAAAGGGGGTCACTTAGGTTAGTACCTCAGCATGCCTCTTCTTACTAACCCAAGCTCTAGCGTTTTATCCACCACAAACCTCTCCTATTAATCACCTCCTGAATTCTTGCTGCGATCAAATAAAATCAGGAATACTCTTGGGGTACTTATGTTGGTTGCTGCAATCTTACTTGAAAACTAAATCGGAATGATTCGGAAGGATAGGCGGGAGGGGAGGGGGGTAGCTCTACAGAAACACAAAACATGGAATTAAGAAGATTAAAAGATTATTGAAACATTTTGTTCCTTTATTTGCATAAAACTAACTGAATACACTTTCACATCAACTTAACTTGATTAGTTCCACTATGGTGTAGCTTATAAGATAGGGCCATAGTGTAATTCATCAAGGTAGGACAATGCAACCTCCAGGGTAAACGGCTGGTACTGAAACCCCAAAACAAATGGTGCAGGCCTTATAGTTTTGGTCTAAAATATCTCTCATTGACCACATATAATTTAAAACATAAGAATTATTGCAAAATTTTCCTCTCGAATAATGGCCGCTTGTATGCGCTTCAACTAACAAATTTTGTGTGAAAATACCTAAATATTTGTTCATTGAAAATGTATATTTTGGAATTTTGGGTATTTTTGTATTAAATTCAATAGACTGTTGATTTTTTTTAAACTTTATAATTAAGAATGATTAATGAGTCACTTTTTTTTTTTTGTTAATACCACCTTTATTTTCAATGTCTTGTATTTTTTATCACAAAACACATGCTCTTGAGATAAACTTATTATTAAATCAAAATCCTACACACAAAAAAAAAACTCTCATTGTAATTAAATTATGATTTTAAAACTTTTTTCAGTTGAAAAAGGTCCCACATGATTTGTTATGATGTCTGAGGTATCAAGCTCACAATATATTAATCCACACGTGGCAAATGAGTCAGGTTTTGAATCTCGACTGAGTGTTTAGTGGACGATTTTCGCATCTTCTCTCCATGTTAATGCGGGTGCAGTTTCTCTCAACTACTTTCGTGTTGCCTTACAATAAGATGTTAATTACATTGGTGTTAAACATACTAAACAAACTGTAAGTCACGATCTTATAAACTTTCTCATTATAGTATTTTATAGTTTGTGACAAATTTTCTAAGAGCATTTATCAGTAAAGTACCCTTAAAAGAACACCCTCTTTTACCCGCCTCGGTGGTGTAGTTGGCTAACGCGCTAGTCGTGTTGAGCTTGACCGCCGAGGATGGGGAGATCGAGGTTCGAATCTTGGTCGGGTGAACTGGGGGTGGTTTTTCCTAAAATGGTTTTCCACTCTGCCTCCACGCAAATGCGGGTTCACTTCCTCTAATTCAACCTTACCAATTCCCTATCAATTAGCGTAATTAGTACTTAAAGCATATAACCCGAACGGGTAGTAAGATGCGGTGCTAAATAATAATAATAATAATAATAACACCCTCCCTTAAATTTTTTTTGCTATTTTCCTTATAAAAAACTGCCCGGATACCGATTTTAAACTTAATCGTTAAAGCCATTTAGAAAAATTTCCATTTTTCAAAAATCATTCGGTAACTATTTTTAAGTTGAAGGTTAGAGTCGAAGTTAAAAAAAATAAAATACCCCAAGGTATGACTATAAAGCCTCTATTTATAGAATTTGAATAAAATCTATCAAACTGATTCGGCTGTAGTCCCAGGGACAGAAAGGATTTTTTAGAGCCACTTTTTTGGGGTTCCTTGGGTACATGAAGCGCTGGGAGTCATCTTAATTTTGAGGTTGAAATTCTAAAAAACAATTAAACTTCTCATAATTTATTTTCTTCACACACACACTTAATATTTCCATGTCCTCTTGACATTTCTAGTTTATACAGCTATTCATTACATATAATCTAGAATTTTCAAACATTCTCCTTTATTATGTTTAAGAAACACGTGCTAATACACACAGAATGTGGCTGTTACGTTTGAAAAGTTTGAAAGACAACTTGAGCTTGCAGTGTTGATATATCAAATGTTGATAGATTGATGCTACTTAATCATTAATTATTATTGTGGGTTGGGTTTGGGTGAGGGTGGATACCAAAGAAATTTGAATAATTGAACATTCATTTATAGAGTAAGAAGCCCCCTTAGATTCAGATTCTCGTGACCTTCAAAACCTTTCTTAACCCTCCTACCCGGGGCTACAAACTAATTAATTTTGACCAGAAGCTACTTTCTTGGGGTGAGGGGGCCCCACACCCTTCATATACATCCATGTACATCCAGGGGTGGTTAATATTTTTTCCAGTCCCGTTCCGGGAGGCCCCCAGGTACAACCCTCGCCGGCGGACCCGTGTGGGAGGGGGGCACACACCCCAGTCAAGTCACCCCCACCACCTGGAGCTGCCCCCCTCTCCCTCCCCCTCCAACCGCTCGCTGCCTCCCTTCAGCTCCGCCTCGTCCAGTCTGAGTGAGGCAAGTAGCGCGTCCACGCAGCCGAGCGCCGAGGACAGCGCAAGCTACGTCACAGGTAAAAAAAAAAAGCTTGGTTATCGGTCAACTGTCGTTGGTGCAACCTTCGTGACATGGTCAACTGGTGCGAGAATCGCAATTTGGGGCATTTTCTACACAATTGTTTAGCGACTTTATTCTGCGGGCAAGTTAGTTGGATTATTTAAAAATTTCTGAGTGACTAATTTAAGGTTGGCTGAAAGGTAACTAGAGTTAAGGTCTATTTTTTTTGTGCAGTAAAATATGTTTTCGGTCAAAATCAATCAAATATTGCATTTGTAGATACATTTAGTTTAATTTAATTTTCTACACGTGGTAATACTGTATCACCAGTTCTTGAAGATGTGCCATGGACACAGCGTTTATCTTAGTTTGAAAAATCTTTGTCAAATTCCACAATGCTCGAGACAGTTATTCAAGAACTGATGAGATTACTGTTAAATTTGTTTCGGCCAAAAAAAGGTTTTTATTTTGCGAAAAACTATATAAAAAAACAGGCTTTAAAACCTGTTACCTTTAATCCCATCTTAATGTTGTAACAACAATAAAATACAATACCAAGATCATTAAACATAATTAATCTTAAAAGATAAATTACTAGAAAGAATTAACAACAATATTTTTTACTCTTTTAAATCTTGTTGTTTTAATGATTTGTCGATATCCATGTTTAATTTAACTGCCAATGGTGCAGCCATCACCAGCCGCAGTATGGGCGTGTTATCTTTTTAACGGACCGTTAGTGTGACTGTGTGTACGCAACCACCACAACCATCACCACAGTAGCGGGGAGGAGGAATATTATTCCTGGTTGTTGGATTTTATATTCTGTTGCTGTGTGTTTATTTTATTTTTTTGTTTTTGGTGATTGTCCTTTTTTTTATGACACAATTTAGTTTATACATTTTAAGGATTATAAGGTTGTTTCAGAGGATTTTAAAAACATCTTTAATTGATTGTAATTTTTTTTTTGCGTTATATTTCACAAACTGATATGGGACACTGTCCAAAAGATCAGCTCTCTTAGGGGAAAAAATCAAACTTGGACTTGGGAATCGAACCCGGGACCTTTGTTCTTTTATGCCACTGCGCTAGCACCGAGTCATCCTAGTTTGTCTTATATCTGGGGCCATCCTTCATCGATAAGCACAATTAGACTCGATATTACAATTAGCGAAAGATGGCGCTAGATATGAGACGAACCAAAATGGTTAATTTGTAGAGCATTGGCGCTAAAGGCCCCTATTTCGATTCCTATATCGAGGTTGTCATTTTTCACTCATTTGAATTGGTGTAATTCTGTTTATTAATCTTTTTTCTTTAATGATTAATAATGTCATTTAAAAAAACACCTTAAATTTGTTATAAAAAGAAAACTTTGATACATGTTAAAATAAATGTATAATGTTGTGTGTGGAGCTGGCAAGTAAACGTTGTGACCCCTCCAAGGACACGTGTTTCTAGACAAGAGTCTGGGCGACACGAGCGACATAATCAGTGACAGTTCTGGAGTGGGCACGGCGAATAGCGACTCGACGACTCACAGCGGAGTGACGCTGCCGGGCACGGCCGTGGTGTGCGTGGAGAACTACAACAGCAACCAGCCCGGACACCTCAGGATATCGCAGGGGGATATTCTTGAAGGTGAGGACATCCTCGGTCCTCTTATAACATGCGAGGAAACAACCGTTTCCAGTCTGTGGCCGGGGCCAGTTTAGTAAAATGCCTCCATCTTCCTCTATCCTTATATCACTCCGACTCTGTTATTCTCCTTCCACCTACACACTTTCTGTTATTTGCTCCTCTCATTTCTTTCTTGGTCTCCCTTGCGTTCTTTTTCCTACATACTTCATTTCCATCATTCTCTTTGGCATCCTCTCTTTTTCTATCCTCATTACATGCTCAGATCATCTCAGTCTTGGTTCCTCTTCTATCTCATGTACAACATGTACCCCCACTCTTTCCCGGATAACTTCATTCCTAATCCTGTTTCTCCTCCTGTACAGCTAACATGTGTAATTTTTTTTTACTTCTTTTAAGGTAATTTAGAGTTTTCTTTAGTTCAAAATTCGCCCCGTCTTTTTCTACTCGAACTATTGAGAATCTGATCTTTTAAAATTGTTATTCACATTCTTAAGATTGTTTACTTTTTTATTTTACACCATTCCTTTAATTTTTATTTTACCACATTCCTATAATTTTTATTTTAAATTTGAATAAAGGGAAATAAAAACCTTCATATCACGACCTTGCACGTCTTCACGCCACGTAAGAATTAAATGGTCCATCCGAGATTCGAACCATAGTTCCTCATAGGTGGCTAGATATTTTTATTTTCGAAGTGAATGCCACCGATTTGCTCTAGACCACAGCCAAGGTTACTATCTTAGGAGAGCTTGTCGGTTGCATAGTTACGGGGACGACAGACTGCGGCCTGCTGGAAGGCTCCCTACGAGGCCAAGGCTCGGGCCTGTTCCCGGTCCACTGCGTGCAGGAGGTTAGACTGAGGCAGGGGGTGGTGGTGCCACCCCCCACCCTGCCGCAACCCCCTCCTCCCGTCCTCACATCACAGAGATCCACCACTAGAGTGCAGGGCAGAAGGGAATCCATGCACAAACACTTCGCCACCGCTCCTAGACTCAAGAAACAGTGAGTCGCTAAACTTTCCTTTCGATTTAATGGCAGATAATTTTCACACGGAAACTTTATCATAAGGCATATTTTATTTACTAAAATTCTTTCCAGCGATATTTATATAATTTAACATACTGCTTAATCTCCACAGGGAGGGCTTTATCTGACAGCTATAAAAGTTACTAGGTCTACTTTCACGTATTCATACGTCAAGTTGTGTGATCTGCAGTCTTCACGTTTGTTAGATATTATTAATACAGTATCCACACAATAACAATAATAATATTCTAAAATCTTACCAATGTCGACAACAAAAAATTATGTTTGTATTTTTCTAAAATGCCCTTTTTATGAAAATTAGGCTGTAATCACACTTTCAACACAACAAATGCCATTATTTAAAAATGATCAAGTAAATTTATGATTAGTCGGTTCTGTAATTTTACTTTTTCTGGTTTTATTGCTCAGGTGATATGCATTAAAAGTGTCCCTAAAGTTATCAATTGGTGGGGGAAAAAAGAGTAGAGAAATAATAGCTTCGATAACATTACTATGCCCCTGTGAAACAAAACTTTTTTTAAATAAAGAACCTTCCTCTATCAGTCAGTTACCACCTATCCTAGAGTAGATGCCCTTTAGAGTGCTTTCTGTACATTTTCCGGCCGTGTCCCCAGGTTACCGGCGGAACCTCGCACGGTGGTGCTTCACAGAGCCAGGAAGGGGTTCGGGTTTGTTCTTCGAGGGGCCAAGGCCACCTCGCCCCTCATGGAGCTCCAACCTTCCGAGAGGTGCCCCGCCCTACAGTACCTGGATGACGTGGACAAGGGAGGAGTGGCCGACATGTCGGGACTCAAGAAAGGAGACTACCTGCTCGCCGTGAGTTTTCTTTTTTATTATTCATCGTGTCCAATTACCTGTTCAGTGTTTACACGCGTACACTAATTACATTAATATGTTAGGGATGAGGAAAGTTAAATCTTAAAGGAAGTGTACCCCAATTTATGCAAGAAATCATATAGGAAAAAGCATCCTCAGTACGACGTGCCGGGTTTCAAACCCTGATCTCCCCGTCATTGCCCGTCCAGTCTATTGTGAGTGTGACAGCCTTGACCATATGGCCACAGAGGCAGGTCAGTTTGGATTTGATTGTTATAATAACATCAAAATTAATAGTGGCTTAAAATGGGTGTATATTAAAAAAATATGCTATAGAGAAAATGCACCCACCATTAGTGTGGAATGAGGCAGTGGAAACGATATTTGTGAAAAAAACACGTGACTGAGATTCAAACTTGGGACTTCCTCTCACTGGCATTCTATTCTATTAGCAAGACAGACATCTTAAACAATGTGTCCACTGCTACAGGTGAATAAAACACTTGTTTTTTGTTGTTTTTTACAATAATACTAGCCATATACTCACCGAGCAGCCGCCGGTCGCTAGAGAAGCTAGTTCCAACTTCTTTATATAGAGGGTGTCATGTGGTCAGCACAACAACAGACAATCCGACCGTTAATATCAGTTTTCTAGAACAGAGTCGCTACCTCTTTATTCAAGTAGCTCCTCATTTGTCCTCATGAGGCTGAGTTTGATCCCGTTACAGACCTATTGCTTCACAGCATTGAGGATCGAACCCTGTACCTCTGGATCTGTAGTCAGGCACTCCAACCACTAACCAAAGAGGTGTTTTTTTTAATAATGAACATACATAAAAAACAATAAGACATATTTTTACACACTTCAATATTTTGATGCCATGTAGCACCTTCCACTGGGAAGACTGACTCAACTTGAAAAATACCCCATGGGGCATCGAAATAATGAAATGTTTGTAAATATTTATTAGTGGTTTTTAATCCTATTTGCACCTTATTTATCCACAAATCTTTCATATTTGTTTAACCCGTTTAGTGCCACGAGAAGATATTTGCTCCGTCTTCTACCATTAAAAGTACCACATTCGATGAGATCAGCTTTCCAGATTTGTACTAATTATGGTGTAACCCGACTGGTTGGTTAGGATTGTTATCATGTCACCAGAACAATAATATTCTCCTCTGTTATATAACAGTATTCACAGATAAAAATTATAAAACAATCGGAAAAAATCGCTTCATAGATAAACAGTCAAGTTAATGACACACCACAAATCTGATCAATAGCGACAGCCCAGCTATAATAGTATTCTGGTAGTTGGACAAAGTAAAGAAGACTAAGTATGTTCATGAATGTATTGGCTGTTTTTACTTACGACTGTTGGTAACATTGATACATACTTGAAAAACAGGGAATAAAAGATATATTTATATACATGCGGGAATATTTATGACTATGGCACATTAAACTCATCATCACCCGTTAAAGTTCTTAACCTAACTTAAGCCTAACTAACCAAACCCTAGTGAGCATGGGAATTATTACCCTTTCGGGGGGGGCAAACCTCCGGAACCAGCAGGGAATCGAACACGGGACCTCTATTTCTGCAGTCAGGGTCTCTGACCACTGTACCACGAGGTTGGTTAGCTTTAAATAGTAAGCCTTCCCATAGAACAAAAAGTGACCTGAAGAAATAAGGGCTTTATTCTCCTAGAAATATAAAGTTTTATAACAATTGTATACAGTTCCCCATCAAGGTCAAACAATCTTGTTATAAACACTGATGGCGTGACTTCACAGTAGTACATTTTATTTAAAAAAATCTGCTCTTTAAAAAGTATCAGGGGGGAGAAAAGTGAATTCTTTCTGGAAGACGCAAGGAAATTTTGTATTTAGTAAAATATTTGGCAACCTTGATCTGACCAGATAAACGGTGAGGACGTGTCGGCGGCATCCCACGAGCACGTCGTGGATCTGATTCGTCGCAGCGGGGACCTGGTTTCCATGACTGTGGTGTCTGTTGGGGCCTTCACCATGGGCGGTGTTCCCAACTCCAAATCCTCATCTCTGCTCCCGGGAGGTGTCGTGGGACACCAGAGGCAGTACGCTACGCTGCCCCGCAAGATGAATAACACCGCTACTATCGGTACATTACTCGCGAGGGATTTTTATGGGTAGATTTGAGAATAAAACAGTAATTTTCCTATACAATGTTCTATTAATTTGTATTAATTGTATTTATTTGATAAGCTTGCATTGTAAGTTGTTTTTTTAAATGAATTACACAACTATACATCGAAAATTATAAGATTCACCACATTTTAATGGCAGTAAAGTCTTTTTACAACGTCAATGAAGTCAATTTTGAGATGTAGTATACTGTCTCCTTTAAGCACGCTCTCCTCTCTTCTTTAGTGTGTGGTGAAAGGGGAACAAGGAATTTATATCCAGTGAAATATAATAACTCTAAAAATAAGGATAGCCTTTAATGATTATAATTATTGATCATCGCGGATTCCAGATCTTATATTCTTAATAATATAAATGAAAATTCCCAATAATAAGCATTCACATATAAGAATTAAAAATTTAAAAAAACATTAATAGCATAAATGAAAATCCCCAATAACAGTTCACATAAAAATATTAAGGATAAAGAAAACACGGACATTAATATCACTAAATGAAGATACCCAACAACAATTAATGACAATGATGACTTAACGAATTTCGATAAAACTAACAAATGCATTAATGCTCCTTACCCTTAACATTAAAATAATACACCAAAGAAATGTATTGTAAGCAAGACGTTCCCCAGTAGCATTACAAGTACTCTACAAGTAACTATATTATAATAGGAGAGATACTCAAAACATAAACCTTTCGCCACCTTTTTTCCTAAATATTAATTTTCCAAAACATGCAGGCCGAAAGATGAGGTTAAAGAAAATAGAACAATTAAACTCACCGAGTTCATCTTACCACCAAATTAAATTATTAAATGAAACCCTTACTCTCTGTCACTCGGTTAGTGATCACACCGAGTACGAAAATCTGCATTGCCTCCACAAAATATAAGATTAGAAGAGGAATCCATGACCAACTCACAAACTCCAAGAAACCTTTCATATGCGTCTCTCTCAAAAAAAGCCCCACACATTGTATCAAACCGCCAAAAGGTGGCAAAAGGTTAATGCTTTTTTTAAACCTAGTTCTCACATAAAAAGAAACAATGACTATTAAACATATAAAAACCAAAGAGAAATTAATTTAGATCACTAATAATGAAAACAAAGGAAAATTAATGCGTAAATTAATAATGTTAAAGATATAGTTCTAAAGTTATCAATGTCAGTATCACCATCTGTCTATCTTGCAAAAACACTCAACCCTGACCCCCCTTCCTTTTCCTTATGCGTAATGGATGACATCGCCCTGCAAATGTCTATACTGCCCGATCTGCCCGGCACCATATCACAACAACTCAGAGTGGTCCAAGTAGTCTAGGAGGGAGTTGAAAGTTCGGCCCGTCTTCGCCGCACAATTAAAACATAAATGCATTCCTCTATTGTATTAAAAATAAGGGTGCACAGCACAGTAGAAGCCAGTGCCATATTATTATTATTATTATTATTATTATTATTATTGAATATTAAATCAATAATACTAGTATAATCATTTACATTTTATTGTCATTTTACCACGATTTACTATTTCTTACAGATTTTTTTGCTACTTCAAATACTGTCAGCCGGACAGTTCATTTGCAGATTATAAGTGCAGGGTCCCTATTTAACTCGGGGCTCTGGTACAGGCATTCCCCTAGTAGCCCCCTGTCGCTGAACCTAGGTTCAATACCGCAGGGGTATAGAAGGTCCAATCATGCTGGTCCCTCCCATCTGTTTCTGTGCCTTCTTCCATTACTATATTTTACGATAGACCTCGTTTGTAAAACTGCAAAAACTTTGCCATGATTTCAGGTCGGTCCCCTGCTCCCCTACCCCCTCGAAGAGACCCCAAGACAACACTGAGTGTGGGCAGGGCGCGAGCACGCTCTATGGTCGCCGGTCTTGGTGAGTTTCGTTACGTGCATGTATCCCCTATCACCGTGTTTAGGAACGATTATTATAAATAGGATTTTACCTGAATAATAAATATCAATGTCATTAACTTGTTTAAAAATGAGGTGGCCCAAGGGCTAAATGACTTTATAATCATGGAAATTGATATAAATAAATAAAAAAGAAAAAAACAAACTAATATGTGTAAATTTAATGAAGAAATCACACCTAAACAAAGAGGGAAAATGTGGGAAGAATCCAATGCACAAAGGTGACATCTTCTTTCTCTCTTTTATAGTAGAATTAGTCAGAAACACATTTAAACACAAATTTTAACACAAATTGAGTAATATTTCAGCATTGTTGCCTTTATCAAACAACACTTACACAAAAACTGAACTACTTTATTTTGAATTAAGAAAGTGTTTTATAGTTTCTTTTTGGATTCAAAATGGAGTAGTTGAGTGTTTGTTTAAAGTTTAATCCTTCTATTAGTTTGATAAAGGCTACAATGCCGAAATATTGCTCTATTTATGTTTAACTTCTACTCTTAAATACAGAAGAAAGAAAGAAGATGTTATCTTTCTTTGTCCATTGGATGCTTCACACTGTTGTTAACTCGTCATTTTAATCAAAACCTTTATTTTCAAAGGTTTGTTTTAAAAATACGAATCTTTGCGTGCAACAATGTCTTTAGTCTCAATTATTTGTGAGAGTGAGCCAAGCTTGAATGGCGAGACATCTTACAGAAGGAGGAGGGGAGAAGGAGGGTAACGTGGACGACTTGGAAGGGGGCGTGGTCGGTCCCGGCACAGCCAAGAGCAGTTCCGCCGAGTCCATCCATCAAGGCTCTGGTACCGGTAGCAGCACGCCGGTACAGCCGCGCACTGCGTCCATAAGGGCCCGGCCCACGTCTAGCAGGATCACGGCGGCCGAGCTGGAGGAGCTGTTTCAGAGACAACAAGGAGGTACTTTGTTACGATACTGTCTAGACCACTTGAGAACAATCTAGAACTACCCATCAGGCCCCTTCTTCAACAGAAGCTTCTTGAAAACTACTGTCACTTGTTTTGTTTTAATATCCTGGCTTTTCAATATCTATTATATACACCCTTTAAGCATCATATTTGTCCCTTGATCCCATTACTTTACAACAGGGTTCGGCAACTGGTCATTATTATAGCAATTTTCAGTCGATCGCATAAGAAAACCTACATTGTGATTGAAAGACCAATCTTTTGGGTCTCCTTAATTCACAAACCTTGTTAATATGGTCAAGTCTTGTAGAGTACGGTGAGCGGGACACGCGGTGCGAATGAAAGAAACTAGAAGTGTGCTGAAGGTACTGACTGATAAAACCAATGGGAAGAGACAATTGGGAAGACCTAGACTCGGATGGGAGGATAACATTAGAATGGACCTGAAAGAGAGAGTGTGTAATGAGGACTGGATAGAACTAGTTCAATATAGAGATAAGGTGTAATGAGGTGGACTGGATAGAACTAGTTCAATATAGAGATAGGGTGTAATGAGGTGGACTGGATAGAACTAGCTCGAGGTAGAGCTAGATGGCGTAATTTTGTAAGTCCGGCAATGAACTTCCGAGTTCCTAATGCCATACAGTAAGTAAGTAAACTTGTAAGTAGCTTATATATAAAATACTTTCAAGTAATACCTTCATGTGAAAAAATAACCTTAATTGCTCATAATCGATAATATTATTAAAATGTTAAATAGTTCAATATGAAAATGTATTTTTTTTCCCATAAGAGTTTGATGAATGTCTATTTTAAGGAATAAATATAAGATGCGTTGACAAAAAAAAATGTTTATTGGTGAAACGATGGATGATTTTCGGAATTTTGATATGTTTATAAGTTGATCGGAGCTCAAAAATATTGCCGACCCCTTCTTAATAGTTGTTACCTCAATGTATTTATATATTTCTCGACTAAAACATGTATTTTATTCATCTTTCTGACACACGATTTGTCGTCCAATCGTATTTGTTGTTGATGCGAGCGGTTACTGTTCCAGTCCCCTCCGAGGTGATGTCCTCCCACTTCCAGGTCACAACTCCCGGCGTAACGTCTCAACCCTCGTCCCCGGCGAGGGCCCCCAGAGTCTACGCTAGCGTGGCCGAGATGAAGAGAAGCAAGGGGAAGGTAACTATATCTCTTTTCAATGACCCGATATAAGAAAATAAAATAAGAGATAATATTATGGAATTGAACCTGCATGTGCCTATAGAGTGAATCATGTTGAAGAAATAGCTCCACATAAGAATAATTGAAGGACCATTATTGTGCACCAAACCTTTTTCGGTCATTTATCTTTATTTATCGCCGCGTATCGCTACCTTTTAGGGTTTTATACATATGTAATAATTACTCGAATGTGTTAGTGGAGAGGAAAGTTTAATTTAGAGGAAGTGTACCCGCATTTACATGGAGAGCAGAGGGATAATGGAAAAATCATTTAGGGAAAACCAGCCTCAATACGCTTGACTGGGATTCAAACCCCAATATCACCGTAATCGGTAGTATAGTCTACAGATAGAGTGATGATTTTTAGCCCATTCGACCACTGAACCAGGTTTAAAAATAATTTAAAAACTTGCACCGACTAGGTTATTTAATTTAATTTATTTCTGGTATTTATCGTGCACTTTCTGGACTGAATAATTAATTCAGAACGAGACTTTTAAACCAACTTAAATCTAAAACCGACACAACACCCAGACCCCTGGCCGCTATTTCATCACTGTGAAAGGAGAAACCATCATTTCACAAACGATACATTTTCCTTCGATGCCGGGAATCAAACCCAGAACTCTTAGCTTAGTAGGCAGACACACTACCGACTGGACTAATGTGTCGAACACCCCCTAAACGATTCCGAAGGAAGTTTGATGCTATGTATTTGCATTATTTACAATTAAAATTTATCAAACTTTTTTTTTGTGGAAACTATTCAACACGAGAATAACATCGTTTGTGAACACACGAATAGCATGAGTGAGTGAGTGAGTGAGTGAGTGAGTGAGTGAGTGAGTGAGTGCTAATCCCCCACGATGTGTTCCTCAGGCCAACAGTCGTGTGAGGTTCGTCAACAGCGGGTCAGACCTGCACAGGAACTTCCACAGCACCCCCGACCTGGCGCAGAGCGGGGTACACGTCACCACCATGGACTATAGGGTGCCCAAGGGACACCGGAGCCAGGAGGATGTGGCCGCTCTTATCCTTATGAGCGGGGGTGTCGTGGTTGGCAGACCCCCCTTGCCGCCCCCCACCCACCCCCCTCCTCCGCCGCCCACCATGGGGCAAGTGGTGAGTACCGGTTCTAGGCTCGCTCACACCTTGCAGGAAGAACGGTGTGTGGTGGTTACTAAAGTCACTAAAATAATTTGAATATATACCGGTATTCAGTCATCAAGTCATGTTATCCTCAGCTGTCATATATGATAGATATTATCATCCATACAATGAGAAGATGAGACCTTATCTGCTCGCGGTCACGGTTGATTTTCTCCTCCGACAACTTCCTTGAAAACTGTTGTAATTGAACAATTCTGTCCCCACTGCAGGTGAAGGTGGACATCTCCCGGACTACCGCCAAACCCGCGGGCAACGCCGGGTCCGAGTACGCCAACACGGGTACCGGCAGTAAGGCGGACCCCAATGCTGGCGGGGACTCGAGTGACGGAGGGGTCATGTCCAGCTTCAGGCCTGCCAACAGCGCTAAGCTCTACGCCTCTCCTGAAGATGTCAAGACCGTCGGTTACCGGTCGCGGAGCCTGCCCGCGCATTCCTCTAGGCCTCAGGTGTGTTCACGCTTGCATGCGCCAATAGGATAAATCAAATAATCTATTTCTAAAATGACAAGTTTTAATATATTTCAATCAACGTTATTGGTCGAAAGTGAGCTACCTCTAAAAATCAGGGTTTAGCTAGCAGATACAAATAATTATAAATTACAAAATTGTAGGGAATCACAGTTTTTGTTCATAACTTAAACAGCTAAGAGTATAAATGTAGGGGACGCGAGATAAGGTCAGTTTTTTTGCAGTTTTTATTTCAAAACTTTTTTTGGCTAAAATAAATCAAGTATTGCTCCAGTAGAAACATATAATAGAGTTTAATTCTCTTCACACGGTGACATTAACAGTTGTTGAATATCTGTTGGGAAGGGTGTCCTAGAATTTAATGACAACAGTTGATATCACCGTGTGAAGAAAATTAAACTCTCTTTGTGTTGAAGCAATATTTATTTTGACTAAAAATGACCCGCCTCGGTGGTGTAGTTAGCTAACGCGCTAGTTGTGTTGAGCTCAACTGCTGAGGATAGGCAGATCGAGGTTCGAATCTCGGTCGAATGAACTGGGGGGGATTTTCCTAAATAAACTAAACGTATAACCTGAACGGGCAATAAGACGCAAAATAAATTCAAATAATTATATTTTGACTAAAAAAAGCTTCGATATAAAAACTGCAAAAAACACTTACCTTTTCTCGCATTTTATGTATCCTCACCCTAGCCTAAGGGTGTAGAAAATTTGAAATGTTCATATTATTTTTTTTCCAAACCATTATTGGTGTTTAAACGTTCAAACTGAAACATTTAATTCCAGGTTCGTAAATCTCACAGTTTACGGTCATCCGCCTCTTCCTTCAAACCATCGTCTCAGCAAGCAGCAGCCATGCAAAACAACCCTGGACAGAACCCTTACTCTGTCACCCCCAACAACATCAACAACAACCCTTACGCCCAACCGATCCGGTCGGCCACTCGCAGCCACAGCACTGTCGGGGGCACTCGTGAGGGCCTCAAGGCAAAGAGCAAGAAGAAGTCTGGCATTCCCGCCAGCTCGTCTGCAGCAAACCTCTCGACGACAGTGTCCAGCCCCCCTCCTATCCCCGACCCTGACTACAGCTTGAGTGAGAGTGAAGGAGAGGATAGCGATAAGGAAGTGAAGAAGACTGTTACTCGAGTGAACAACCTGCCGGCGGCAGAGACCAGTGGCAACAGCAACACGAGCGGGAGTAGCACAGGGAGTTCAGGGACTCTGCCCCACAGTATTTAGCGTCGAGGAGATACAGAAAGTCCGCACCCAACTCAAGAGCTCAAAGAGCTACCCCAACGACTTCCTCGCGATGAACAACCCCGAGGACGGGGATAACTCTTCTAGCGGAGTCAGCTCAGACCAGGATGTCCCAGTCGGACCCCCGACCGGGTTCGACGACGGCCGTTCCTCCGAGGGGTCGGGTGGATCGGAAGGGGCCCAGTCCGACCTACTCAAGCCGCAGAACCCTGTGAGGCAGAGGCCGCCTCTCGCTGGCGGGATGTTGACAAGGCACGCGGTGTCCCTTGCGCAGCTCCCCCCACCCCTTGAAGGGGAGGGGGAAGGTGAAGGGGAGCTAGTGGTTCCACCCCCACCAGAGTTCTTGGGAGCCGCAGGGAACAACGTGACTACGGAGGAAGTGTTGGCCCCACCGCCTCAGTTCTGCGACAACAGACTGGTGACTAGGGTCCGAATCGTGGGGGCTTTGCCTAAACCAGGTCCAGGGAGACTTCACAGCCAATAAAAACACTCCACAGAGAATCGTATCAAGTACGCACCTTGAGGTGCGGTTAATGTAAATGATAGTGGGAGGGGGTTAAATTGGTGTCATTTTGCCATGGAGGTTTGTCTGTATCATAGAACGAATGTTAGCTCTTTCAAAATGGTGTTGCCTTAGGAAATTCCTCTCATAAATCAGCTCGGTGTACATTTGGCTAAAATAACTTAAGATATGTGTAAACATAGGTAGATCTACTCATCATTTTAGACTGATTAGAATATGCACAACTTTTTTTTTTTGTAAAATCTCCTTTTCTGTCTGATATGAGATATAACTGTCATGTAGATTTTGTTTATTGCCATCAAACTAAAATATGGACATGTCATGTGTTATTGACAACAAAGACGATTGACAGAATAACAATCCCAGTTCATTGAAATTCTTTCTTGAACTTTCATCTCCTGTTCGCTTTACACGAGTAGAAACTGATTTATTCTTACTTTGGCGGTTCTACACAAATTAATCTTCAACGTTATGATTGAGATAATTATTGATATTTGTTTGATTTGCAAAAAAAAACAGTTGAATATCAATTTAAAAAGTATTCTTAAACCTAATGCAACACCACATATATCTTTATACAAACTCCGTCCCGAAACACATCAATTTAACTATAGTTTTTTTTAAATATATGACTATATAAATGTGAACTATAATTGTGTTTTTTATATTATGTATCTCATTTCAGATATATGTATATATATATATTTGTTTTTTTCTGCATGAATATGATACCTATGGAATCTCAGTTAACATGAAAGCCATTTACAAAATAGTTTTTTAATGTCAAGATAAAATTGAGGCAAATTGTTCTTAATTGTTTTGGAGTATTTGTTTTAAGCCTTTGATAACCCAAGATTTTTAAATTTTTAATTGAATCGAATGACTCAAATATTTTAAAATTAAATTGAGTTTAGTCAAATTCAAATAACATACATGATTAATGTATATATACTATTTTTGTTCTAGTTCAAAAATAAAAAAAGCTTATGCTAACTTCTTAAAAAAGTTAAATTATTCAAAAGTATGACTTTTAAAATTCAGATTTCAAATCAAATTCCATTGAATCTGTGTCATACTTGGATTTGAAATGTTGAATCTTAGGAAGATTAGATTCAAAATTTTGAAGTTTCGTATTGGTTTACTTTCTTCTGCATAAATACCCATTAATCACAATTTCTTGTCACCACATACATTCCACTGACGCTTCTTAAATCTGTAAGAACTAAGAAAAAAAGGCATGGTCAAATTAAATTGAAGACGTATAACTGAAAATATGCAACAAATGAAATATAATGTTTCAGAGCGCCTAATTTATAATATATGTATCATGCATTTCAAATACCTACAGATGTAAAAGGTTTTGTTGATATGATTTCCGACGGGGGTTTTTTTCCATGCCGAATTGAAGTAATTTATGTTATTGTTTGTAAGCTAATTTTTTATTAGCTTTGTTAATAATGCTCAAAATGTACTCAAAAATCACCGAGTTTTATAGGAAATATCCTATTTATTGCACAGTAAATCAACTTCGGATAAAATTGCAACACAATAATTGATCGCATTTCATTAAAATTAACAATCTGCTAATTTGTATTTAGTTAAGTTATAATGCCAGTGTGAAAATATTTTTAGTTTCATGTTAAGTTTTAACATATTCTCCCTCATGCTTATCTGACAACTAATTCAAATCAAGCTAAGTTTAGACAACATTCCAAGAGTTAAAAAAGTAATCACAAGATTTAAAGAATGAATCTCCTGTGAATTTGCTGCAATTAAATTCAGCAACGGCCTATTAATATTTGTTATGTGGCAATTAATTATTTTATTAAATCAAATTTGATGTGTCATAGAGTTTAATAATGTGTTTAATGGTTCAATAAAAAGTTTATGCACATGCTAATAATAGTAAACTTATTGCATCTCAGGCTTAAAGAATACAAATGATTGATTACAAGGGGAAAATGGGGAAAGTTACACTACATACGCCCTTACCAGGAAAACAATTTTTATACCTCAAACCCCATAAAGACACCAGAAAATGCTTTTATTTTAATGTTTTAAATATGAGTCTTCTTTTAACCATAATAGAAAGTCAATTTGTCTCATGATTGTCCAACAGATGGAAGCACTTTAGTTAAAACTCGACTTTCTCTGGATTTATTCTCTGTACCCTTCAAATGAAATCTGATTTCTTATTTAAGTTTTGTGTTGAATTTTTTTTTTTTGTAAAATAAATGCAAATAAAAATATCTCCAATATAAAACTTTTGTTTA
>CABFOV010007524.1:0-14095 GCA_902141375.1 Timema poppense
GTAATGGTAGGGTGATTGTGTGATGAAATGAAGGACCTACAGTTTAACGTGGAATCCGAACCACGGTGGAGGCCTGGCATTCAATATTTTAGCTACACACATCAATTTTAACGTAACATATCACAATCCTTGAAACAATAATATTGATGAATTTTCTGAAAGTATATTTCACTCTATTCATGAATTTATACTCGTACATTTAATCTGTTTTACATAAACATTTACAAACATATGTTTGAAAACCATTCAATTAATAAAAGCTTTTATGCATTCAGAATTAAATGTTTGAGTAAATATATATCTGAAAGACCATGTATATGCAAATAATAAAGTTAAAAAAAGAATTTATTAAAACACTATTTAACTCTATAAAAAAAAGGCTTGGGATGTAAATATGCTAAAACGAGTAAATTAAATGAAACTATACAATCTATAAACAGTTATGGAATCTTGACTTTGCGTAACAAGGGTCTAACTCTGAGGCATCCTGCTCCATCTCAAGTCCAGGTTCAATTTTCACTAACTGGTGGTGTGCAAAACCAAAGGCTCCATGGTTCGATTACCGTGTCTAGCATGTCATTTTTCACTTAAATGAGTTTTATTCAACTATCGGGACTGGTCCTATGGCAAACCATCCCCTATCGGTTTGTGATACACATGAATCAAATAACACGAGTAAGGTATTTGGAGAAAATGGAAACAATAAAAGTATGCTTTAGTCAAAATCACCCCAAAATAATTGTTGTTCACAGGTACGAATGATTTCCCTCAGATGAGGTTTCACACTCTCGAAACTGGTTGAGTAAACACGAACCGAGACATGAGTTAAAAATTGTTGCATGGGAGTAATGGATTCTGTTCTGGTTTCCAGTTTAGAGATCTAAGCTCTAGTGTAAGAAGTCATTGTGATGAAATATTTGCTTTGCAAAGAACTGTGTGCATGCCTGCACTGCATCACCATTTAATGTTCATTGCGGTCACGATATTTTCCACGGCTCAATTTCTCGCGTCTTTGTTTTTGTATCATTTATTTGTAGTTTGCCTCACACAAATGAACCAATTTCATAACAATCTAATCGTTACAACGCGATATATTAACCAAATTTGAGTAGGCAACCTATTCGTTTCACTACTCTCGACTGGCTCAAAATATGACACTCCTAGATTTAAAACACTCGGTCGTGACGTTGTTGACCTTGGTCATGGTAACGCACTCGCACCATTTACACGGAGCTAGCTGGTAGCCGTGGTAGCGAGCACGTGACCACTTTCTCGGACCATGCACACGCGCCTTAAGGTGAGGGAGCCCCTACATGGGTTGTATCCTGATTTCGAGCAGTCCAGATTGCAAACAGGGCAAAGTTCGTACAAATTGCAAAGACACCCACAAATGTTATGGTCACCTAAATATCTAATGTCCAGATTACGAACAAGTAAAAGAGCAACTCGCGGGAATTCCTACGTGAGGGCGGTTACACGGGTATCAGAGGCTACTGGCAGCACTCACCGGCCACTGGGGCCTTCCTCCTAACCTAACATAGCCTAACCTAACATAGAATTACTCGTGTATGTAATTTAGTTAAATTAAGAATGACGAGGTTGATATAACCTATGACTACCGGGCCCCTGTGGGCCATCCTTACAATAGAATTAGGGGCGGGATGGCATAGCAAAATGGCGTGTCCTCAATCTGGACTCCTCCCCATTTATTAAAAATTTCATGTTCGCAATTAGGACTGTTCGGAATCAGGAGACACCCCTACATGTCCACACGCGTGATTCCAAGGTGTTGTCGCAAGTGTGTGTGTGAAGGTGTATCTAATGGGTATGTCCGTCGTGTGCCCACAATGTCACTCCAATGTTGACATCCGTGACTGAACCCACATTTACATAGTGGCTGGGATGTGTTTGCACTGCCAGGTGGGACACATTAGGACGTGTGTGACCTTTACAAGGTCCCCGGAGCACATGTGCTTTGACTTATTTATTTTAACATCAAGTCTTGCTATACATTCGACTATTAAGCGGTATTTTGATTCCTTACCCTAAAAGAATAGATACATAGGTCAACACGTTAAGGAAAGGTGACTAAAACTTATTTTATCACCCCGTTATATTACCTACTCAGGTTATACACATATGTGATAGTTACTATAATTGGGTTGGGATAAAAAAGGAAGTATTTTAGAGGTAATTTACCCAAATTTGCTTAAAGGAGTGTGAAAAAACCATCCACTGTAGATCAGACTAAAATTTGAGTCCCAATCTACCCATCAAGGATTAATTTTCATATCACCGCATCTTACTACCAATTAGGGTCATACGGTTATGTACTAACTACGCTAATGGTTTTAGGGATTAGGAAGGTTATATTTTAAAGGAAGATTAACCATACTTGCAGTAAGGAGAGTGGAAAACTATTTTTGTAAAACCACCCTTAGTACACTTGACCTAGATTAGAACCTCGGTTTCCCCTTCATCGGCAGTCTAGTCTACTGCGAGAGTAGCGCGTTAGACCAAGCGGCCACCGAAGTGGTGGGTCAGGGGTTCAATTGAACTTGTATTATTTTTATCTTCATAACACCATCTTTCGATAAATTATATTGTTTTGATTTTTAATTCAAAGAGCATACCTATTTAAGTTCAACTTTTATAACATTTTTTGTACAAGAGAACCTCAATTCAAATACGTCTAAGATAAAAATTAATTTTCCATTTTTTTTCCAGTACTTTTAGTTCTTTTATCAGTCTCAAGAAATATTCTCATAGCGTAGGGATGATGAGAAGAGAAGAATTTAAAAGAAATATAGCTTATACTTTTGTTGGAGGGAGAGGGGTATACCGTACAATTTATGAAAAAACACCTCTGTTCAAGCATCCGAGATTCAAATCCTGATCTCCCAGTCACCGGCAAACCGGTAAGTTAAAGATCAACGCCTTTGTCCGCGTGTCAACTAATGCGGGTCCCACTTAAATAAAAGTAAATCTACACGTAGGGATTACCTTGATTATAGCAAATTACATGCGGAAAATTAAGCCTAGTGCATCCGTCTGGAATTCAAACTTGGACCACCCTATCAACGGTGTCCAAGTGCGATACGGGTTTCTACAGGTTCTGAGGATAAGTCTGATTTTACTAGGAGGAACTTATCTGACAGATAGAAAGGCTACTAGATATGGTTTAATATATTCACAGCTCAAGTTATATTACACGCAGCTGTTACTTTTGGTACATATTATCAATATGTATGCTTATTTTTGGTATAGGTACTGTATTTTTGAAATTCTGAGCAAATGGATAACCAGTACTGGGTCGATCCCCAATTAGTCCGAATTATCGTTGCTCTACTATACATTATCGACCTAGACCGGATTATCGATTTGTCCGGATTATCAAAAATACAGTACCGGTACCGATATCAAAAATAAAAAATAAGCCTAGACGGGATACTTTAAAACTTATTGTTAAGGTATAAACATTTTAATTTTATCTAAACAACAAACTTACATATATATTTTGTTGTTGTTGCTAAATATCTCAAATTCTAAAGAAAAGAAAAGATTTAACAACTGAAAAAGTATCCATTTTTTTCAAACTAGAGTTAAGTTATGTTTTTTGGTGGCCATATCTCTGATACTGATAACACTGTGGTTATATTTATAAATAATATTTTTTCCGGACTTTCAACAATTCGTATTTTTGACATTCGAAATATTGATGTCCTACTGTATATATATTATATAAAATAGGACGAATAATATAATAGAATGTTATCAATGTTTATTGATAAAGCTATGATAGTATTTTCTAAAAGTTTCATCCTACTAAAATCCTACTTTATATATATATTTATATATATTCAACATAGTTCTCAAATATTCACCTTAAAGATCTAGATATATTGGTACATCCGTCTAATATATAGGCCTACATATCTGTTTGTTATTGTTACTCTTTCACGTGATAACCACTATACAGGTTGTGCTGAAATTTGGCATGGACTCTAACATCCTGTTAGCATATTTAGGACTATAATAAATTACACACAGTACAACCTGAACAGTTAGTAAGACGCAGTGATAAATAAAAAAAAATTAATAAAAAAATTACAAAAACAATTTTTCTTAAAGATGACGGCTACAAAACCTTTCTTTTTGGTATTTTTATCATCCTATTCTTATAAAATTTTCATTGAGCCAACTTATAAATGTTCCTAGATGTAGATACGTAGGGTGGTGGTAGTTGACAGCTATCAGAAGAAATAAATATAGCTAAAAGAAAGACATCAAAGCAAACTGTTGGTTGTGAATATTTTGACTTCCAAAAAGTAACAACTCAACTTATGATCTTGCAGGTCATGTGGTTTGATGAATGGATATATAAGAGTAAATCTGGTAGCTTTTCAATGCACACACTTAAATACAATCCTACTTTAGATGGTGTATATTATAAAACACATACCGTGTGGAGAACGTGTAATTAGCAAGTCTAGAATATACTCGTGACTGGATCTGTTCTTATATCGCGTTGTTCGCTAAGTAAAAACTTCAGCTTGGATCACTATATAGGTGTGTAGACCTCTACTGGTAGGTCACTTATTAAAAATAGATATAGTATGAAAGTGCCTGAATCAATTTCAATAAAATTCACAAAATATAATTAAAGTTTTTAGGCCTCTGCATTCGCTTAAAGACGAATTCATTTTCCTCCAAAAGGAAGCCATACGCTAAAAACGAAAGAGCCGACGTGCTACTAAACTCAATAATAAACATTGATCGGCCGGTAGAAAGAGAGCACTCTCGCTAAATTAAAGTTGATGGAATCCATTCATAGATAAAATGATTTGTTAATTTAAAGGACCCTTTCAAAAAAGTATTTGAATGTCTTTATATTAAATATTTTATATATTGAATTTAGTGTTTGGTAACATATTATTGTCGATTTTCTTGTTCTTGGGATAGAATTCTCACCTCAGGACCCGATGTTCGTGAGTTCAAACCCAGCTAATGTCAATGGATTTTTCTTGAGTGATAAAAACACGTAGAAAAGTTGCTGGTTCCATGTCAATTGTTGTACGTAAGAGAAACCTGGAAGGTATGTTAAAATACTTTACGGTGAAATTGGTAAGCCCTTTCGAGCTCGCTCATAAACATTCAGTGTGAAAGGCAATAGTGAATAACATATTACAACCCTTCCCGAACTCCCCTGGTATATGGCATTTATACCAGATGGTGCAAGTAGTACTAACCAGATGCCTACCACGCTTATGGACAATCTGCATATCCACACTAAGGCGGTAAGGTTGAGGAAGTTAGAATTTAGAGAAAATTCTCCAACATTTGTTGGGAGAAAGTGTAAGAATCCTTTTTTCTTAAAAAATAAACCTCTCTACATTCGTAAGGGATTCGAACCTCAAACTCTTTTAGTCTCACTTAAATATTGTTTACGTCTTATGTAGAATACGACCAACTAAATGGCTAGTAGATTGTTAAATTCGTGATTAAAAAATGGTTTAAACCTTTCAAATTGATATGTTTTGTGACAAAAATTGGGGTTGACCTTAAAATCACGTAAAAAATATAAAATAGTTTTTAACGTCAAGCTCATTTGGTCTAATATTTCCGTGATGGGGATGTCAGTCTTCGAGTCCCAGCGGGGTATGCTAAGGATAGTTAATCATAATTTGTTTTTAACGGGTGCTCACCATAAGTGGAAAGCTCTTCGGAACTACTGTCAAAGACTTGAAAGGTTACTTAAAACAGGCTCTGATTCGTCCGTCTCACGGATTATGTCAATTACGTTAGATAAGTGACATAAACTGACCTTATTTGTCAAAATGTCAAACAATATTTGCAAGGTGGATGTGTACAGAGAGATTTTTACTACGATTTTAACTGTCAAAAAGTGTCAAAATTAGTGTGGACCGACTATACAAGCCGCTGACGCATAATAAATAATAATAATATTTAGCACCGCGTCTTACTAACCGTTCGGGTTATACGCTTTAATTACTAATTACTCTAATGGGTTAGGAATTGGGAAGGTTGAATTAGAGGAAGTGAACCCACATTTGCGTGGGAGTAGAGTAGAAAGCCATTTAGAAAAAACCATCCTCAGTTTACCCACCGAGATTCGAACCTCGATCTCCCCGATCCTCAGCAGTCAAGCTCAACACGACTAGCGCGTTAGCCAACTACGCCACCGAGGCAGGTCATAATAAATAGAGATAAGGTTTTGTATTTGAAGGGTTTTAGTAAGTAGAATAATATTTAAAATGGGAGGTGAAAAGCTAACTATATTTTTAATTTTCAAATCCTACATAATTAAAGTTAATAAAACATTCAATGAAATAGAAAAAGCTCGTAGCGGCCTAAAATGCATAATATTATTTTTATAAATTATATAAATAAGGTTTTGTAAATATAATCAAAATAAAATGTTAGTTTTTTGAGGACATATATATTTTAAAACCTTCCTATAACTAATTTGTTTTCCATTGTCGCTTGCTCATAATAAATTTTGTTTTCATCACTATTTATCTTAAAGCAGAGTCGGCTATTTTTTGTGTTAGGTTCCAAATATTTTTACCACTTGAATAACATGGTCTTCATGGAGTATGAGCCATAGCACAAAAAAGTATGCTACAACTTAAAAAAAAAAAGTTGTTTCTTATGTAATGTAGAAGAGATCCGACACTTTCGCTCAGTCGGTAGCGTGTCTGTTTATTGAGCTAAGGGTCCTGGTTTCAATTCCCAGCACGGCCGAAAAATTTATCATTGGTGAAATGTGCGATTACACTTTCACGGAGATAAATTAACGGCTTGGGACTGGTTGTTGTGCCGGTCCTAATTTTAAGTTAGATTATATAACATAATATGAAGTTATGGCAGACCTAGCAGGCCGGTAGTGTATAATATATGGCCTGGATAAAAAAAAACCTGACCAAGGCCACGGACTGGAAACAGTAATGGATGTATATAACTTAGAAACAAATCAAAACTAATTCTCTGACAACTCAAGGCGTTTTGTTATGATATAAATGGCTTTTAGATGTTGCATAGATATAATTATATATTTACTTTCAGTGGAAAAAACTCCAATTCAAGATTTTGATGGCCCGAAAAAGTGTTTTTTGCGATGTCGTTTGTCTGTCTGTATCTCGGAGTGGAGCCGAACCATTTTACCAATCGGGCTGAATCTTGGTATCTTGTGTGTCCACAAGGTTCCTCACAGGGATTTTTGGACTAATCATTTAACCCTAGAATTAAGATTATTTCACCTAAGGCCGAGAATAGAAAAGGAGCTATTTACTCAAATTTACCTTTAAGGTGTTTATTAAAATTTGTATCTAGACTTAATTTAATATTACAAATGAAATAGCGTATCTAATTTTATCTTGAATTTGACTTTAAGAGTAATTTACATGAGTAGAAATTTTCAATTTTGATCAAATCACCACATCTACTTCAAATTCTAAATAACTTATCGTTGTATAGATGTAGTACTAATCAAAGTAAAGAGATTTAATCTGAAATATATTTTTACTAAATTAATAGTTTCTTAGCTATAAGTAATGGCCTACATATATATATTTTATGGAACACTTTGAAATTAAAATGGATTTTTATGATCTTTGTTGGACAGAAATACTCCTCTTTTCTCAATGAAACGCTGTCATTATTATATTGACACTCTTATGTGGAGTGTTTCTGCAACAATTTATATTATTTTGTTCCACAAATTATACGAGTTTTTAGGAAACGTTTATATTTTAAGATAAAAGAGATGGCGTGTATGTGTGGTGTACCGTAACATTTATTTCTAGTATGCTTCGGTAAGAGTGTTTATTATATATATTTTAAAATTTATAATCCTTGGTAGAATGTGATGCTCTTTCTTTAATTTTGATTCTGCAATAATGTATATTATTTGCATTCACATTTCTTACTGTTTTAAGTTAAGTATCTCTATATCAAGAGAGAAGTTCTTTGCGGTGCAATGTACCATTTATTTAATATACTAGATAGGTTACAATTTTGCATTTAAAATCCTTATGAGATTAATAAAACTTGCTCTTCACATAAATACGTAAGAATATTAAACCAGAATAGGTTTCAAAGACTTAAAAAGAAAATATTTACTAAATAAATTGGTCGTTTACTATTTACACTCAACCTAGTTCCTGACGTAAGATAGGGACATCAATTTTATGTGACGCTTGTAGAAATTACTGCTTGATACACTAGGTTAACTAAGAATACTACAGAGAGGTAAAAATAACGTCAATACCTTTGACAATGATACTCAGGACTCGATCGACATCGTAGCTTCTGGTGGAGCTCACATTTTAATAGCCTTAGTTAAATTTGCGAGTAGTAAATGTTCAGTTGCGTCTTTGATCAAAAGAGGTCGAACAAAGCTTTGAAGATCAAAGAACCAATTCCTCAACAACTTTTACAGGGCCGGCCCCAGAATGTATTTGGGTTCAAGGTAGATAAGTTTTATTTTTACTTTTAACACGAAGCCTATAACCGTCTTCAGGTGATAAGTATAAGGACTAAGGGTGACCTGGCGGTCTATGGGTAAGGTGTCAGACTTCTATGCTGGGGTCCGGGGTTCAATCCTCGGTCCCGGCATAGATTTATTTGATTACCAAATCCTCCCTTCACCTCTGACAAGATATCTTGTGAATGTGAGGAATGCCAGTCCTCCACCGTGGTTCGGATTCCACGTTAAACTGTAGGTCCTTCATTTCATCTCACAATCACCCTACCATTACACATTAGCGTAAGTGCGTATAACCCGAACGGGTAGTAAGACGCGGTGCTAATAATAATAATAATAATAATAATAATAATAATAATAATAATAATGATTGAAAACCAAAGTAAGATTAAATGTGTGGAACCATCGACAGCACAAACGGAAGGGATTCGAAAGGGATTCGAACCAAGATTCTCTCGTAGATTGTGTTCAAGAACATCAGCTACCACTGTAGTTACAGATGAATTATATTGTTACAATTATTTATGTATCAACTAAAACATCTTGTCTGTAAAATGAGGCTCCATTTTAATGAATTAACTCAATTACATTCATCATAGTTGATGTTTTGACTATACAACCAAACTAGAGTAAGAACATGAGGTAGTTTGGTTTATTATATTATATAAAAATAATAGGATCTGTTTGATATAGTGGTTAATCATAAATGATCTAAAGCGATCGAATATCGAAAAGAGAAAATATTCTCCAAGCTAAATCAAAGTTTGAATATTTTTCCTTACTTTTTGTTATTAGATTTTTTTATATCGTGCTTATTTATGCAAAGATGAAAATTAAATTATTTATGAAACGTATTATTGCATAGTTGCTTGTGATATTTCATTATTCACTGATAAGTACAGTTATTATACCATCTAATTCTTCTTACTTTCTTATATCAAGAGATTGTGATCGTGAAAAAATCAATCAAAGATGATTTTACAATTCTGTTTGTGCCCACGTGCCTGTCTCTGGCCACGGATATAAAATTGGTTATTATAAATTTTGTTAAAATTAAACATTTAGATTTCATAGGGCCATACCACATTTTATTTGCCCTAACCTTTCAATAAAGGATAGTTTACAGAAGTATAATTTCTTTGACTTACAAATTTTTGGAAAATGACTATAGCATATCTGTTTATAATGAATATCTAGGATTTGTTAGACATCCATGTATAATTGGTTTTTGGGCTAAAGTTCGTTGAACTGACGAGAAAATTCTATATATTTCTAAAATGGATTCAACAATTTTGTTAAATATGTATATCTGGAAATAATTGTGTGGTAAGACAGATAAGAACGTATAATATTATGGGGGTAAAAACTCATTTATGAGTAGCTTACCACTGACTATCTTTCAAAAAGTTGAAATATTTTACAAATGGCTCTAACAATTTGGGTCCAAATGAGTGTCTTGAGAGTGTTTAACATAACAAACTACAGTGTATATTTGTTTTTGGGGTAAAAATGTATTTATGGGTTATTTACAAATGACTGATTTTTCAAAACCTTGAAATACAATTTTTTTCTCTTTATTTAAAAAGTTTCTCATCTAATGCTGCTATGCTTTTGACAGATATTTGACAACTGTTGACATAACCGTGTGAAGAAAATCAAACTAAATGTTGCTACTTGAGATGTATTTGATTTGTTTTGGATAAAATAATGTTTTGCTATAAAAACTACAGAAACACTAGTCTTTTATCGTGTCCCCTACAACTCCCCCTTAAGGGTAGTTTACTCAAAATCAGTTTTGCAAATGATCTTTAAAGCCATAATACACAATATAAGAAAGTTTGTGCGATTTTGCTATGATAATTAATTTTTATAGAAATATTAATTTGTCATGTAGCGTCTACATAACAGCTCGGAATGGCAAAAATTTAACATAAATTGAGTATCCAAGCCATAAATATATTTTATTAGTGAAGTCTATTAATTGATGGAGTTGTATTTTTCCACGAAGCTTCGTTCACTCTTATTGTATATATTATATAAGAATATTACAAGAAATATTTTGTGTATTTATAGTAACTTAAAATATTGGACGTTCTAGTGACTGATATTTGTTTATAATCGATGGGACAGTGTGCATAATTTAAATAATTATTACTAACATGACATGAAGTCCTAAGAAGAGTGAGTGAGATGATAACAATTTTGGATGGTAGGAGAAGGCAGGGCAAAACACCTAATAATAGTAATAATCATTTATTATTATTAGCACCACGTCTTACTACCCGTTCGGGTTATACGCACTTACGCTAATGTGTAATGGTAAAGCCCGGTTAAAATGAGAGGGATTGAGCCCCTCTGGGCTGACTACAGAACATCGTTTTAACTTCACTTTCAACATCACATTTTTAATAGTCATAGTAGTATTAATAAACCTCTTTAAAAGCCAAGTATAACGTCAATCACGAGCTCACATAAGTATTCATATCACCCTCCCCTTCCACCCCTCGCCACCGGTCCCCAATCCTCGGCAAAGACATCCTATTATATCAACAGGCCCACACAAAGTTAAAATACAAGGGTGGTGGTGACAATAACCTGGACGAATAGTAAGGAAGTGTTGAAAATATAATTTTAAAAGAATTAATTGTTTGATATAATTAAACTTTCTTAAGCTAATCCTCTTTGCATATATATTGCTATATTTCAGAAAAATATAACTAACGTTTTAATGTAATGGAGCAGGAAGGAGAGTAAATGACTATAGCTAGCCTACCATTCCTCGGAGAAAAGAGGAGTAAATGTGAGGGAATGGAGGAGAGGGAGGAAGCATCAGATAAGGCCCTTAGAGGGTGTGTTCAAAATTGAGCGGAAAGATGCATTTGTTTGTTTTTATAAATACATGTATAACAACTATATTTCACGGAAGAAAATTATGTAGATACGTAAATATATGTTTCAAGTATGAAATTATATATTATACAATGATAAAAGGAGAAGTGGAAGGGATAAATTCAAGAGGGAGACCAAGACTGCGAGTACATTAATCAAATAACGGATGATGCTGGAAGAAGAAGGTACAAAGATGTAACACACTTGACTCAGGATAGACACAAGTGGAGAGCGAGACCAAGACTGCGAGTACATTAATCAAATAACGGATGATGCTGGTAGAAGAAGGTACAAAGATGTAACACACTTGACTCAGGATAGACACAAGTGGAGAGCCACAATAAACCAATCAGAAGATTGATGACCCAAGGGTGATTTGATTATATAAAGACATAAATAAATAAAAACATGGCTCTAAGATGGAAATATATATATTCAGTTTATACTTTCCCTCGATACCTTGAAGAGAAAGTATTGTGATCGTCAAAAATAATCGAACTCGATATTTTGATAAATGTCGAAGTTTCATGACCCCCTGAAACAAAAAAAAAAGTTACTCTCGTGATTCCGTCTGTCTGTACTTCGGGCCAGAGCCGAAACCACTTTACCGATTGGGTTCAAACTTGGTATCCGGTCCCTCCGAGGGGTTTTTGGAATTATACATCCAAAACTAAAATTAAGGGTAGTTTACTGAGGGGCAAAAAGATAAAAAATCAATTTTTACCAAATCACCATGATTATTTTGATTAAATTTTATATCTAGACACTGTTTAGTATTATAAACAAGATTGCAATTCTCATTTTCTTATGAAAACGACTAAGAAGGTAATTTACATAAGGGATATTTTACAATTTTTATCATTTCTCCACAACTATTTGAAATACGAAATAACTTATAGTTGTAAAGTTGTAGTGTTATTAAAGATAAAAATCTTTTAATTTAAATATATTTTTATAAAACCTATAGTTTCTGAGCTATAAGCATATATATTCCATTCACCGTAGGAATTGACTTCTGAAAGGTCTGTTTCCCTACCATAAATCTACTATATAGTAGGATATTGGTAGGAAAAAAGACTTTTCAGAGATTAATTCCTACCGTGAATGGAATATAGGTATATATACTTTTAAACTCAGGTATTTGAAAATGAATTTGATTCCTACGCTTTTTGGTGGACAAAGCTATTTCTCTTTTCACAATTTTTTCTTTAAGCTTGTTCCTAGTTCCTAATGCCATAGAGTAAGTAACAGTGTATCTTATTTCATTTATGATCATTGGCGTAGTGTTTCTACAACAATGTATAGACTTACAATTTTGTTTACAGTTCTTACGAGTTTTTAGTAGTCTTCTATTTTAAGTTAGAAACGAGAAAAATTCTGTGCGGTGCGTTGTTCCATTTATTTTTACGAGAAATTGATTTAACCTAAAAGTGTGAATAAAGTATCAACTGTAGATCAGTTTAATTTGACCAAATGTTAAGTTCAACTAGTCTTTTTTATCTCCAGCTCGTGACCAGTAAAGTAGCTGGGCGGGNACCCCCACCCCCCTAAGGACTTGGCACACAAGCGTCAGCCTAAACTTAAAACCGTTGTTATTATTATGTTCTTTGTGTTTTAGTTTGAAAACATAACATCTTTATCATTTTTCTACGATATTTCGTCTTGAAAATAGTCTATATCCTTATCCTATAATATATCAATACCATGATATGCTTGTTTAAGTGACTCGTGATCTAACATAATTTTAATGTGTACATGCGTTGTTTGCACAGGTGCGGGCCGATTTATACAGGATGGGTCGGAAACAATTAGACGATCTATGCTGAGGAAAGTGATGGACAACGTGCTGAGGTTTGTCTGACGTCCGGCGGAGCTCACCTGAATGACATTATCTTCAAAAAGGGAAAAAAGTGTATCATACAGTTTGTTTTTATTGAGCTAGTGAATATTTCCTTTTCAATACCTAGTTAAAGTGTTAATTTTTTAAGTTACTAATCGTATAATTGTTTCGGCTCCCCCCTGTACAATAGGGATGGTTGTATGTGTGTGGAGGGGATGAGGGGGAGGGTATACGATCAGGCCGATGGATGGGGGGTTAAATAAATTTCACTTGTACCTCCCCCCCTACCCTCCTGATAAGAAATACTGGCTACCTCATTGGTTTACCGGTGACAGGGAAGATGGCCTTCAAATCTCAGCCGGGTGAGAGTTGGTTGTTTTAATTAAATATTTACCCCTATCACTTCACTCAAATTCGGGTGGATTCCCTCCAAAATCTGTCCTCTTCATCCTTAATTAGTGTAGTTAAAATACGTGTAGCCCACTTCGGTGGCCGCGTGGTCTAGCGCGCTACTTTAGGAGTAGACTAGACTGTCGATGACGGGGAGATTGAGGTTGTACTTAAGGTTGTTTAGAAAAAAAAGGGTTTTACACTCTCCTTCCATGCAAACGTGAATGCATTTCTAAAGTCATTAGTGTAATTATTACACAAGCGTATAACCCAAACGGATAGTAAGAGGCGGTGCTATAAATAAACAAATCTAAAAAAAACATGAAATCTTAGTGCAGGTAGTAAAACGCAACGTATAAAGAAGTTTAAATCTATTTTAAAAAGAAGCGTTTAACGCGAACGTGTTGATGTATGCACTGTATTAGTTGACGGAGTGAATTCCACGCATCATTTCGAACCTGACGAGGCGT
>CABFOV010007524.1:14770-27962 GCA_902141375.1 Timema poppense
TTATTATTATTAGCACCGCGTCTTACTACCCGTTCGGGTTATACGCACTTACGCTAATGTGTAATGGTAGGGTGATTGTGAGATGAAATGAAGGACCTACAGCTTAACGTGGAATCCGAACCACGGTGGAGGCCTGGCATTCCTCACATTCACAAGATGTCTTGTCAGAGGTGAAGGAAGGGTTTGGTAATCAGATAAATCTTTGCCGGGACCGAGGATTGAACCCCGGCCGCCAGCATAGAAGTCTGACACCTTACCCCTAGACCACCAGGTCACCAGGTAAGTTGTGTTAAATGATATAATCAATCGGTTCAGAAAATGTACGTTAACTATCTCAAATAAATTCATAGGTAAGCACCTTAATATTTGAAGTCGTGGAAGAGTTAATTAGAATAAATGCACCCACATTCCTGGAAATGTGGGTTGGAAATATCACAGTGAACCTGCCAAAGGTTAAAATTCTGTTTTCCCAATCATGCGCAGCCCAGTCGATTGTGAACTTCAGACGTCTTAACTCGTATGACCCTTACTGGTGGTCTACTAGCTTGATTTTTATTATCAGTTGAGGTTATTATTATGAATAATAAACTAGTTTTAGTCAAAATAGATTGATTACTTATTTTTAAGTTCCTTGTTATTTCTCGTTATGCAACTTAGCAGCATACACACTTTTGCTGACCTCTTTGTTATTTCTCTAATTTTATTAAATCCATATCTTATACTTCCACTTCATGATATAAATATGTATTATTTATTGATGATTTTTAAACGGACATGTTTGACCAAGAGCCTTAGAAATTAAAATAAATATCACTTTTTAAATAATAAAAATAATTAACTCAAAAGTTTCAGTTGACGAGAAATTGTCCCCCAAGAACAATTTTCATCTTTCCTTACAAAATATTATTAAACGTAGTTTTTGATTATAACAAAAACAAGCTTGTATCGTAATGTTGAGACGTCTCCTACTCTTTTGTGGAAGGTTATCAAACTAACCTAAGAGTGACTCAAATCCGAACCATCCAGTTCAGAGCCAATAACGCTAGCAATGACGGTTTAAACACACATTGCTATGAGTGATCAAATAAAGTGTAAAAAATGTAGATATTCAGTTTAGAATAGAAATGAATACCTTAGAAATAGTGAGTTTTTGTGTTTCATTATTTCTCTGTCACAAAACTTGTAAAGTTATAGTGCATTTTTCATATGAAGGACCATTTAGAAAACACAAACATAGTTTTTCACGTCAACAATTATAATATTTGACCATAATATTAGTTTTTTTAAAGGTATTGAAAATATTTATAAATAGTAACAGCTGCAGAACCCATAACCTAAGGGAGGGGTCTGCAACCTACGGCACGCACGCCAAGTGTGGCACACTGAGCGATTTGAATGAACATAAAATAGAACCTTTATCTTTAATTAAAACCATATATGTGAGTAATAATTTTAATTACGTGTTTTATATTACAATGATTGAATTATTTTGTTTTAAAATTTCAAAATAATGTCTTCAGAACCTACATTTTGCAAAACATTTTTGTATCTATTCTGGTTTATTTTATTTATATTAAAATATTAAATATTCAAGAAACAGTAGTTAGTTAATGTATTCAATTTAGAAACATGGTGCTACATTTAAATTTTACAAGATTATCTTTTGTTTGAATAGTTGTACTTATTAACTAGTATAAAAATATAAATGATTTGGGTGAGCTTAGGTTGGTTGGCACGCTGAGTGACTTTGCAATATTACTTCGGCACAAAACTACTAAAATGTTGCCGATCCCTGACCTAAGATATGAAAACGTGAAGGGATAACTTTTTATAGCTGTCAGATAAAGGCACAATAAACTTTTTACTAACGCACAACCAACTAACGTACTTCAGCTAGAAACTCTTAAAATTTTTTAAATATCTTCTAACGAGTAAACCTTGGTAAACATTTTAATACTGTAATACACTAAATCTGTGCTATCTAAATTAGAATCACGTTTCAGTATGTTATTCAGTAAAAAATTTTTACACAGTTTTAAGATCCAAGTGATTTAATTCAAACAGTCAGACGGACAGACAGACTTTAGCTAAATCAACCGTTTTGATTTCAGACACACATAAAACCTAAATATTCATTCATAGAAATCTTGAGGTCAAAAAGTGACACGATTACAATAGATTCCTTTTAAAATGAGAAAGTTAAAAATATAATTGAAAATTTTATTAAAGTTTCCAAAAAATATTGATTTTAGAATAAAAGTTTGTTAACCGAAAACGTAAATTAATGGTTTGCCAACAAATAGTATCTATCCTTTTACGTATCATTTAACCTCACATACTCTCCCTGGCAAATAATTGTATTTACCAAGCGAATCTATTAAAATATTACACTAATTTTTTATAATTACACGAGTGGACTACCTATTGCTTAATAAACAATATAAATTATATTTAATAGGTTTGATTTACTTTTAATTCGGTCGTTACAAACGTTCAAACGTTATTAACGCTAGGTAGTAGTTTAGAATTGCAATTAGAGACTTTATCCAAATCTTCTTCTATTACAATTTAATTTTAAACTTTAGATTTATTAGATATGTATATACAGATAGCCTAATCCCAATGTTTACATTTTCACTAAAATCTCTAGGTAAATAAATACCGTAGTATAATATATAAATATATATTAAGAGAGCTAATCCTACAGCTTGAATAAAAAAAATACGACCCATTTTAACAAGATAACAGCATGTAATTTTATAGTATGATTTTGGTAGGAAGAACAGTAGAAGTTAGTTACTAAAGTTACTAAAACAATTTTAATATGTTCATACATAAAGTCATGTCATCTGCAGTTATCACTTTTGATAGGAAATATCAATACCTATGAAACCACAGAAATAATCTAATAAAATTGTATCAATGTTGGCCGCAAAGAAATATGTTTTGATTTTCTCTACTGTTCTTCCAACCAAAATCAGGCTATAGTTAAATATACAATTTAAAACTTTAAGGTATTCACCAAAAATGAATATTTTATCCTTTTATACAATATTTTCTTAATTGTTGCATTTATTTAATCTTAATCTACTTTATGTTTTAATTTGTCATAGCGTCTAACTATCCGTTAAGGTCATACGCACATGACCTAGTAATTACGCTAAGGTGGTAGGGATAAAGAAGGTTTATATTTAGAGTGAGTATACTAGAGTTTGCGTTGATGGAGAGTGGAAAACCACCTTCAGTACAACCAGCCGAGACTCGAGCCCCGATCTCCCGGTAATCGGTAGACCAACCTATTGCAAGAGTTACGCCTTCCAGGTATAGCAAATAAATGGCACGCGTGCCACCCAGAGGCAAAGGAATTGAATTTGAGTGGCACGCCGACATGAAAATAAAATAATTCTACGATGCACCGCATAGATTTTTTTCTCTCGTTTATCTTATAATAAAGATATTTACTAAAAACTGGTAAAATTAATGTGAAACGAAATATTATACATTGTTAGAGAAACACTTCGCCAAAGAACATACATGAAATATTATACATTGTTAGAGAAACACTTCGCCAAAGAACATACATGAAATATTATACATTGTTAGAGAAACACTTCGCCAAAGAACATACATGAAATATTATACATTGTTAGAGAAACACTTCGCCAAAGAACATACATGAAATAATATACACTGTTAAAGAAACATCGATAAAAGAGGAGTATCTCATGTCCACCAAAGTGAATAGCAATCTACTTCAATTTCAAAGCGCTCTATTATATATATTTGCTTATATTTCAAAGACTATTGGTTCATACAAATACATTTCAAATAAAATATTTTTAAATTTTAATAGTATCACATCTTTTCGATAAATTATTTAGTATCTCAAATAGTTGCGGAAATATGATCAGAATTAAAAATTTATTTAATGTAAAGTAACCTCAAAATCATTTCCATGTGAATAGCGAAAATTGCCATTTTGTTTATAATGTTAAACAGTGTCTAGATACAAAGTTTAATAAAAATTGGTTTGGTGGATTTTCTTGTTTTGGCCTTTCAAACAACTACCCTTAGTTTTAGGTTTAGATATCTAATTCCAGAAATCCCATCGGGGGACGTTTATGAAATCATATCTTAAAATACAATGCTATCTGTCGTTTTATGAAACTACTTCCCTATTATGTCTACGCTTGTACTTCCTTTCACCCTTCACCTACAACCACCCTTTGTCATTTAAATAAGAAAGAAGGGAGAGAAAACTACGAGATTTCTCATCTCAAGGTAAAGAGGAAAGCTCGCTACCATCTCAAAAATATCTTAATATTTTCTGTTGTGGGCTTACCAAAATATTACTGTATTTGTTAGGGGAAGGTTAAATCTAAAGCCCCTTTTTTCATCAAATCATCTCATAGCCCCGCATATATGATTAAAAATTCGTTGAAAATGAGCTAATGTCACTTTTTCACAATTTTTTTTTTTTTTCGATAAATAAAACTCAAACTATAGACTATGTGCGCCAATACTGACTGGTGGCGCGACTCGTGACGGCTTCGTGTTCTTGCAGGGGAAATCCGGGAGGCATCGCGTTTACCACGATCAAATATTCGAAAAAACTAAAAAACATAGCTCACCGTTTCTCGTAAACTACCTGGACAATCACAGTAGTTTTTTTTTCAGAATCTGTTATAACAACCTTCAAAGACACTAGGATATTATTAAAATTCCCATAATCCAAATGTTTGGCTTTGAAAAAATGGTTTTCTAATGGGAGAATTATAATGAGTTTTTTTTTACTGCAGACATATTTTCACTGTGTACAAGTTTTTTTCCTAATTGAGATACGTCATTACGTCCGGTCACCGATTGATGATTGTGCTTGAAGGGAGGCTGGACATTAATTATGATAGTGATTTAATAATGGAAGTAATAGGAGTTGGTTTGTATAATATAACTCACTACACCCCTTTCAACATTTTTATTTATTTTTTTATCGATATAATGTGCACTTTTTGAACTCATTTATAATATCAGCACATGACTTATAATATAATAATAATATTTAGCACCGCGTTTTACTACCCGTTCGGGTTATACGCTTTAAGTATTAATTACTCTAATGGATTAGGAATTGAGAAGGTTGAATTAGAGGAAGTGAGCCCGCATTTGCGTGGAGGGAGAGTGGAAAACCATTTAGGAAAAACCAACCTCAGTACACCCGACTGAGCTTATAACCTCGATTTTCCAGTCATAGATAGTCCAGTATACTGAGAAAGTAGCACCTTAGACCATGTGACACACCTAAGTGGGCCTGGTGGCCTGATGATATTAATATGTATTGTCTAAAACACTCGCTTTTACAGTTTAATACATTTTAATTCTTTAAAATGTTGTCGTTATTAAAATATTTAGAATTTTATTTGAGTAGTTCATTAAATTTCACAATATTCAACAAGATTTTATTTGTAATACTCATTTAAAAAACTTGAATTATAGGTGGTATACTAGACTGGTTAAAAAGTCAGCTACGGCAATGTCATTGCTGAGGAAATTGCAGATCTTATGGAGAAAAGCTTTATCTTCGCTCTCTCTCAGTTAACTGTTGCCAAATCTCCTCGCTCTCAATTATACCGGAAGGTGGTGTGCTGGTGTAAGAAGGAGCTACTGGCAACCTTGACTAACCAGCGTTGCGAAACTTATATTATATTTGAGGGGAGACTTACAATACAAAAACGAGAGAATGACAACTCTGTTTCCCAATAGTTAATGTGCAGTTCCCTTAGCAATGATACCCTGTGTAGTCCTTAAGGTCGGAGGAAGGGAATGTGAGAAAAGGACAGTGATTTGTCATTTTTATACAATTTTTTTTTTTCAAAATAAATCAAATAATACTCCAGTATAAACATAGAGTTTAATTTTCTAAACATGATGATATAAACAGTTCTTGAAAATCTATCAAGGTTGTCCAGGAATTTAATTACAACTTTTTCTCTTCATTTAAATTTTTCTTAATCTAATGTTGATATGATCATGATATATATATTTAAGGTCCTTGACCCTGTCGACAGTAGCGGATTTAGGTTTGAGGACGCCCTAGGCCCGAGACGATATGGCGCCCTTTTTTTTGTAACAGTATATATATACATATATGTGTGTGTGTATAAAATAATGGAAATAATAACAATAATAATATAATAATAAGAAATCTAATTCAGGTATAAATTAAACTTTTTGTTAGATATTTCAAATTTTAGTACTTGCCTGATTAATTATTTTAACAAAGAAATTCTACCCTCAAAATGGTACTATGTTTCGATAGTAAGAGCGCAATAAATTAAACTTTAAAATTTGGTCTTACAGTTTACAGGAAACCCAATCGATTTTTAATTTTAGTCATCTTAAAAATTTCGGCGCCCCTCAAAATTTGCCGCCCTAGGCCCGGGCCTCACGGGCCTAAGCCTAAATCCGCTACTGCCTGTCGAGTGCAAGTCTAAAACCTATTTTGTGAGAAGGTGGGTGGAAGGGTGAAAGGCGTGGCGTGGCTTCACTTTAGACCCAAGTATTCTTCTGCACCAACAAGAACAGATGGACCATGAAAATCGTAGATGGCGCTAGCTACCGGACAGGTCTTGCAGAGAAATCATACTTTTGGAAATATCAGTTTTCTCAAGAACGAGTGAAATCTTTATGCTAATATTTTCCAACACACCTTCTAAGATAATGTCTCGATGTTTGTTAACTGTTACATTTTCTTAATTTTGTTATGAAGCTGACAGTTTTCCATTGAAAAGTGACAATTTTATCGATATTTGACCACTGTTTAAATTATAGAGGAGGTGTGTATATAAAAATTATTACTTAATCAACATGCTTTTATTTTCAAACAAACCGTTTCCGAAAAGAAAATGACAAAATAATAAAAAAATTCTAGAAAATAACCGTTTGTTCTCATGGCTCTTCATTTCCATGCCAAATGAAAAGGGCCAATCACCTTAAAACATGTTGATATGACCATGTGAAGAAAATTCATCTCGCAATGTTTGCTTTATTTTGGCCAAAAAGAGTTAAGCTATAAAAACTGGAAAAAAACACTGACCTTTTCTCGCGTTCCCTACATCCTAACATAAAAGTGGCCACTGGCCGAAAAGTCACGCCATCCCTACCTTAGGCTATCAAGCGGCCACACAAGTGGACTATGTTGTTATACTTGATAACACAGTGGGTTCTTTAAATTTATTCAATTTCCATTTAAGTTAACTTAGTGAACATATTTTTGTGAAATTCACTAGAAAGGCTATGACTAAACATAATAATATGTAATATATTTCAAGTCACACCGAAAGCAGCTTGATGGACCATGCAACACCTGATGTATAGCCTATACAGGTCAGTTTATCTTTTAGAAATAACCACTTTAAAAACACACAGGCTATTTATTAAAATACTGGCATAGGCGCAGCAGAAAGTCAAGGGTTCTTTAAATTTATTGAGTTCTCATGAGATCAATAATTGTGTACATAAAAGAATGAAAAAGTAGACCAACAGAACGATATTATTATATTTTTCAAACCAAATAAAAAAGTAAACGTTGCGATTATAAACAGCCCTCCATTTCAGAGAATACATTGGTTGGTGGAATAAATAATAATAATAATAATATTTAGCACCGCGTCTTACTACCCGTTCGGGTTATACGCTTTAAGTACTAATTACTGTAATGGATTAGGAATTGGGAAGGTTGAATTAGAGGAAGTGAACCCACATTTGCGTGGAGGGAGAGTGGAAAACCATTTAGGAAAAACCACCCCCCAGTTCACCCGACCGAGATTCGAACCTCGATCTCCCCGTCCTCAGCAGTGGAGCTCAACACGACAAGCGCGTTAGCCAACTACGCCACCGAGGCGGGTTGGTGGAATAAAACTTGCCCCCACGGGAAAGCCTTTCATGTTTTTACTTTTTAATGGTAAGATATAGGCTAATCAGTTTACCTTGAAACGTAAGCAGTCTTTTGACCTATTACATTATGGCATATACCTTAAGGTTATTCAAACATCAACATTTTATTGAAAAAAAATTAATAAGTGTATAATTATAAACTGGGGTAAAACTTGCTATTTTATGCTTTTTACTTAACTTTCTTAAGGTGAAAGCTATTAATATATACGGCTGAAATTTAGTATAACTAGATATTCATGTAATAGTAATATCACTAATATTATAAATATTTCACTAAAATTTCAATCATTATATTTATATTATTTATATTTTCACTTAATTGAAGTATTTAAATTACTAGTATTATCAACATTATACATTTCGTTCTATAGCATTCGTATGAATGTCTAGTCATAATAAATTGCAGACCCATACGTTAATTACCATAAGTAAACATCATAAGCTAGCAAGCTAGACCCTTATATCTCGTAAATTGTAATGATTGGAAATCATTATCACTATTTATAACTTATAATTATACACTCTTGTTAAAATTGTCCAGTAAAATATTAATGAGTGAGTTACCTTAATTTGCTTACCAGCGGACATTCTGTAACATATTTGAAAAAAACAAATATATTTTTTAAGGTCAACATTAATAACATTTTACTATATTATGACTTATTTTATTAGTACTGATGAAATTTATCAATAATGATAGCCACATATCACATGACTTGAAGTATGAATACGTGAAAGTAGAACTAGAATTTTTTTTTTTAGCTTGTCAGAAAATGTCAATCTATAAGAAAACTGAAATATAGCGTATTCTATATGATAATAATAATAATATTTAGCACCGCCTCTTACTACCCATTCGGGTTACACGCTTTAAGTACTAATTACTCTAATGGATTAAGAATTGGGAAGGTTGAATTAGAGGAAGTGAACCCGCATTCGCGTGGAGGGAGAGTGGAAAACCATTTAGGAAAAACCGCCCCCAGTTCACCCGACCAAGATTCGAACCTCGTTCTCCCCGTCCTCAGCAGTCGGGCTCAACATGACAAGCGCGTTAGCCAACTACGCCACCGAGGCGGGTCTATATGATAAGACTATGGTGTAATCTGTTAAGGTAAGCTTGACATCTTACAAGGTAAACGGGGTGTACTTGTGTACACCATTTATATTGTATGAATCTGAAAACCATTACTGCTGGAGATTATCTCGGCCTCATAATCAGATTATTGTTAACCGTGGGTACGCGTTCTAAATGTCAAACTAATTTAGTCTGGTTTTGCGGTTAGCTGGTAGATCGGGGCTCGAATCCAGGAAGGATGAAATGATGTTTATCATCAATTATTTCACTCTTTCTCCATGCAAATACGTGTATATTTTCCTATAAATTCTGCATTCATCACTCCTTACCACATTAACGTAACTGACGAATATAGTTATAGCCCAAACGAGCAGTGAGTTATGGTAAAAATAAAATGATGTCTAGTGTTAATTTTCCCAAAATAATGTTGATACCCATTACCAAAATAAAACGATACAAAGGTACCATTAAGACAATGTTTTTATTCTATGACCAAGCCTGCACACCCAGTAACTTAATAACAATACGAAACACATGTTTACTTTCGCAGCTTTATATCTTACATATATATATATAATAATTCGATCCTAATTCAACAAAAGATATAAAAAGTTGTTCAAGTCTCCAAATTATCTAAAAATAACATTCCACCATAATAATAATAATACTAATAATAATAATATTTAGCACCGCGTCTTACTACCCGTTCGGGTTATACGCTTTAAGTACTAATAACGCTAATGGATTAGAAACGGGGCAGGTTGAATTACAGGAAGTGAACCAGCATTCGCGTGGAGGGAGAGTGGAAAACCATTTAGGAAAAGCCACCCCCAGTTCACCCGACTGAGATTCGAACCTCGATCTCCCCGTCCTCAGCAGTCGAGCAGCTCAACACGACAAGCGCGTTAGCCAAGTACGCCACCGAGGCGGGTCACCATAAGAATGGTAGTGATAATTTACTATAAACCGATTTGTATATATTTTTATCATCAGACACCTGTTAAGGCTATACGCACATATGATCGTTACTCTAATAGGATAGGGAAGAGGAAGGAAGAATTTTAGAGGTAATCCACCAGAATTTGTATGGAAGGAGAGTAGGAAACCGGTTAGAAAAAAACACTCTCATTGGACTCGACCGAGATTCAAACCCCGATCTCCCCATCATCAGCAGGTATGTTTAACATGAAAGTGACGCCTTAGACCTTTCTGCTAATTAAACGGATCAAAATTAAATTAATTAATCTACTGATGTGCAAATTTTCTAAAATTTATAGATGCTTATAATGTTTTACTGATTTAGTTACTCTCCCAAAATTAGGAGTCAAATACGATGGACTGATATTAATAATTTGTGAGGAGACTTTCATTTTATCGCCATGTCTTACTACCCATTTGGGATATACGCATATGTACTGGTCACCATAACGCGTTAAGAATGAGGAAGGCAGAACTTAAGAGGAAGTATACCAGAATTTGGATGGCGCGGGTTTTAAAAACCATTTAGGAAAAAACATCCTTATAAACCCGACTGGGATTCGAACACAAGTCTCTTTGTCATTTATTGACAGTCAAATGTTTTGTGAGGGTGGCGCCTTAGACCGTAAGACCACACCAAAGCAAATACGTTGATGTTAAACACCTTATATTGTCCTCATGTATCAAATTCAAATAAATCTGAATAGTTGCCTACCTTCCGCCGATGGCGTTGATCCCTGTCAGATTAAAACGTCACTAACAGCTGACCCGAGAAGAACGTGCGCGCGCATGACAGACAGTTTGATGCTCTTACCTCATCACTTGACACTCTTCATGTGACGGCTGGAGTCTGGACGGGCCAGGCTACCGAGAGGTGAACTAACCAAGTTGCTGCGCCGAGAGGGAAAGAGGGGTACTTCTGATCACTTGCTCACTCCCACTTCCCATCAGTGCTGCGGCCAGAGCCATCGTCTGCAAACAACACAACGTGACGAGTCAAAACACTGAGATGAACTGTTGATCAACGTCAAGAGTCGCCCGTCCATCGTCTGCAAACAACACAATGAACTGACCAGTCAAAACACTGAGATGAACTGTTGATCAACGTCAAGAGTCGCCCGTCCATCGTCTGCAAACAACACAACGTGACGAGTCAAAAACACTGAGATGAACTGTTTATCGACGTCAAGAGTCACCTGTTCATCGTCTGTAAACAACACAATGAACTGACGAGTCAAAACACTGAGATGAACTGTTGATCGACGTCAAGAGTCACCTGTTCATCGTCTGTAAACAACACAATGAACTGACGAGTCAAAATACTGAGATGAACTGTTGATCGACGTCAAGAGTCACCTGTTCATCTTCTGTAAACAACACAATGAACTGACGAGTCAATACACATGAGATGAACTGTTGATCAACGACAGGTCTCAAGGGCAGATATAATAACTGTCACCCATCTGGTGTGACCAAGTAATAATGAATACCAAATAAATTTCTAGGAATGAATTGCACAATGTCAATATGTATTCAATTTTTTTTTTTTCAAAGCCTTACCAGTTAACCAGGTTAATTGCATATTTAACAAATGGAGTAAGGATGAGAAAGCTAGACCTAGGAGGAAATATACCAACATTCGTGATGACAATGGATTGGAAACCACCTTGGTACATCTGACTTGGGTTCGAGCCCCAAACCTACCCATTACCGTCGAACCAGAAGATACGAGAATTATGTCCTTGTCTACGTGTTCTCCGGTGTTATATAATTAATTTAGTGTTTTGTTTGGGTTGGTTTCATTTCCTGTATACTAGGAATCCATCATGTTATAGGTTAAGTTATTTGTTTAGTAATACTCATGTGCTTGAGAAGTGCTAAATAGACTAATAATTGGGAGCTTACGATTTAAAAAATATATATAAATCCTTCACGATAAAGATGAATAATATTTATAGAATTATTAAGCACTATTTTATATTGTTTGCAAATAAATTGAGAACACTATTTTATTCTCTAATCCCGTGAAAAATAACAAACTGTACACAAGAATCGAACCCGAGACCTTTAACTTTACACGTCAATGTTCTACCACTTACGCTTCAGGGCTCGTTTCATATCCATGGCCCTATTTTCCCGCATGCTGTAGTGAGTCTAATTAGATGGTAACTTGTGGAAACCTGTTTTGGTGGCCGCATGGTCTAAGGAGTATATCTCGTGTTGGATTGGACCGCCAGTTACATGGAGATCGTGGCCTAGAATTCTGGTCGGATATACTGAGGGTGGTTTATCCTAAATGGTTTTCCATTCTCCCTTCACGCAAATGTGGGTACACTTGTTCTAAATTCAACATTACACCCTACTACACCCTAACTCACTAGCGTAATTAGATGAGGTGGCAAAAAAAAACTGATTTAAGTGTAACTGTGTGTTATACATTAATTTAAATTATTGTAGTTATAAATGTTCGTGTAAATAAATAACTAATATTTATGAGCATTTTAAGACCAACATTTTTAATGTTATTATTATTAAATATGTACACATAAATTATGAATAATGAGTATCAGTAAATTCTTGTAATAAATTAAGTTTTTAACTATACTATGTTACTTATAAATTAATGCATATAAAATGCGTGTAAGAACTCTCCATGTGATAATAGTGAGAACATTTGCAGATAGGCACTTCATTTAGAAAAAGGACTCAATCACTCCATCAGAATGTTATATGAAAATACGATTTTTATTATTTAAAATAAGTTTAACTAAATCTTAAAGCTAAACACACAATTTGTTTAACTACATTTACTGGCAGTGGCATGATCATTTGTAAGGAAAAAAGTTGGTATCCCATTTATTACCATTTTGTCTGATCAAAGTAATTATTTTATAAAACAATGACTTAATAAACATTTTTAGGAATTTATTAATTATATTATATTCTCATTCAATACCACAAAGGAAATATAGTACAGTTCAATAAACAAAAGTCGCTACTTTTAAAATAAACCAACTGTGTGAATCTCCTAATTTAGCCAATCAGTAGTCTTCGAAAGCGTTACGTTTAGAGGGTAAGATAACATTTTGAGAGTAAATTTATTGATGATCGACTTATCCAAATCGATTGAGCTAAAATTAATGTTTTACGTATTTATTTTTTAAACGATATTATCTTCTTTTGGAA
>CABFOV010007525.1:0-27947 GCA_902141375.1 Timema poppense
GTCACAACGCGGGGCATCTTTTCACACCGTTACAATTGGCGTCACAGCGTAGGCCAAATCTATCCACAATCCTTTTAACTTCTTTACAATACATATACTCCATTCACGGTAGGAATTACTCCCTGAAAGTTATTTTTTCCTACCAATATCCTACTATATAATAGATTTCTGGTAGGGAAAAGGGGCTTTCAGAAAACTATTCCTATGGTGAACGGACTTTACCTCTAGTCTTTTGCATACTTAAAAACAAGAAAAAGCAGATCTACATTGACGCTATGAGAATCCTAAAGGAGGAGTGTGAGAAGAGACAACTTCACCTTCAACATTTATACATTTTGATTGATTTCGAGCAAGCGATTCACGAGTGCATCGTGTCGACTTTTCCACAAACCAGGATAGTAGGCTGTCAATTTCATCTAGCGCAAGCATGGTAAGAAAAACAATTTTATTTTACAACTTTAAATAAATAATGTTATATAGTTTGTGACTTGATTATTATATTTTTCACTGTAGAAGATTTATTTGAACAGTGTTTTACTACCTGTTCGAGTTATAGGCCTCCTTATGTACTAATTATGCTAATAGGCTAGGCATGAGATAGGTATTGTATGGTTCTTATTTACTACTTTTATTTCTAAACTACAACATTACAAAGAATGATTACTTATTAATACGTCTATTAAATACACAAGTCTTGAGTCCATCGCACACGTCCATTACAATGTGAAAACACGCACTCTAGTGTTGACACTCTCAGCCCGGTTTCTTGACTGTCTCTTGTCACACCTGTCTGGTTTAGCCCTACACTCGGCCCAATGGAGTGTCCTCCACCCCCTTGCTAAGAGGGGTGGCCCAAGCCTGGTGATTGTTCAGGGCAGGCTCGAGGATAGTCTCGCTCGCTACACTACCCTCCTCGTAATTTGGGCACGACCCAGTGCCTACAAAATTATACACGGCTTGATACCGCTCTGGTACACGTGAGTTTCGTTTTGGGTAGCGCCGTTCGGACTCCACCCCCTGCTCACACGTTCGTGTTTGTTGAAGCTGCTCCCTCAGTCCTGCTGGTACCAGTTTTACCTGGAGGTGCTCTTGTTGGAGAGGGTGAGTGTTTTTCCTCTCACGTGACAGCTGGATTGCCGGTGCCTTTTCCTCCTCCCGTTTTTCAGGTTCTCTTACAACCTTAGGCGATTCTTTGTTCTCGCCTTCGGTGTCTAAAGCCTGGTACAACTTGAGCCTGTTGAAATGGACAACTAAGTGCGTTTGGCCTTTCTTGGCACGATACGTGACATCGGAAACTCGTTTTATTATCACGTAAGGCCCTTCCCATGGGCGGTGTAGTTTCGGTGAGCATCCCCGTTTAACGGCACTGCTAAGTAGCCACACATGCTGCCCTTCCTCATAAGGGGAACCTGAACATCGTCGTTCATAAAGTGTATTAGTACGTGTTGGCAATTTCCCAGTTTTTCTCGAACTTTTTCATACGCCAACTCTAAACGGCTTTGCATGGCTTTCACAAATAAGGTTTCATTCAAAAACACTTTTTCCGGGTGACCGAATGCAACATCGACTGGTAGTCGTACATCTCGCCCGAACATGAGATAAAACGGTGTGTATTTTGTTGATTCATGCTGACTAGACCTGTAGGCTAACATGACTCGGGGGAGGAAGTTGTCCCAGTCATTGTGTCACTCATTAACCCACTGGCTCAACATAGCTAGAAGTGTGCGGTTAAACCTTTCGACTAATCCATCCGATTGGGGATGGTATGGTGTAGTCATCGTTTTCCTGATTCCCACAAAAAAGTACATTTATTGAAATATCTTAGCTTCGAATTGACGCCCTTGGTCACTGTGGATTTCATCAGGAGCTCCAATCCGACACACGAATTCTTCAATTATTATCCTTGACACTGTCACAGTTTGCTGGTTAAGCATGGCATATGCTTCTGTCCACTTCTGTAAATGATCCGCTACAACCAGGATTTATTTATTGTTTTGGGTGGTCTCAGGGAATGGGCCCAAGGTGTCTACGGAGATACGTTGTAATGGGTATCCTGGTCGACGATTGATGAGTGGTGCTCTCGCAGCCATATTTGGGGATTTCCTACGTGCACAATCATAGGCAGGCTTTGCACCACACCTTCACATCTTCCAGATGCCCAGGCCAATAGAACCGCTCCTTAACTTTCTCTAACGTTTTCTTAAATCCCAGATGACCTCCTGTTGGTGAACTATGGAGTTCCTCCATGACTTCAATTTTTAGGTCTCGTGGTAGAAGTAGCTGAAGTCTGTTGTTCCTAATATCTCCCTCCCCCTATCGATACACCAAGCCGTCCCTTAGTGTCAAACTATCACATTGTTTCCATAGTCTTAACACCTGATGACTTTCTTGCACGATTGTGTCTGGGGGTGGTTGTTCTCCCGCTTTACACCACTGCACTGCATGTTTAACTACAGGGTATTCTTCCTGTTTCTTCTGTAGTTCTTCTAGCGACCATCCGAAACTGACGATCTCAAGAAAACTCACATCTAGTACGTAACTTTAACTTCCCTTGAAATTGCTAGGTGCTTCAAATACATCTTCCTTCGCACTGTCTCTTCCACATTGTTGGCATGGCTGCCGGGATAGGCCATCAGCATTCCCATGGGACTTGCCATTTCGGTGTTGCACTGTGAACTCCAGCTCAGCAAGTTGTTCCAGCCAGCGCGCAACCTGCCCTTCTGGCACTTTGAAAGAGTGAAGCCAGTGTAAGGTGCTATGGTCTGTTCTGACAATAAATGGCTTGCCGTATAAATAGTGCCGAAAATGTCTGCTGGCAACAGCTAGAGCCAACATTTCCTTTCTTGTCACACAATAATGTCGCTCTGCCTTTGTCAATGTGCGACTCATATAGGCTACTACCTTACTCTTCGCCATCACATTTAATGCTCAGTACAGCACCTATACCTATATTGCTTGCATCTGTATCTAGAATAAAGTTATCTTCCGGTGAAGGAAATGCCAGAACAGGACTGGAAGTAAGACTTTTTATTTATATCTTTGAAAGCTGTCTCACAGGTTTGATCCCGGGTAAACCGTTCCCCTTCTTATGTAAGCTTGTAAGGATGTGCAGTGACGTTTGCAAATCTTTTAATGAATCCGCGGTAATATGAAGCAGTTCCTAGAAATGCCCGAAGTTGCTCTATGTCTTTTGGTGCCGGCCACTCCTCAACAGCAAGCACCTTCTGTGGGTTTGTTGAAATTCCCCGTCCTGAGATGGTATGTCCCAAGAAATTGACTTAAGGCTGCATGAGCTTACACTTTAAAGGCTTTAGTTTTAACCCTGCTTCTCGCAAACATAAGAACACTTCTTGAAGTCGAAGTAAAGGTTCATTGAATGTTTTCCCATAAACTATTACGTCATCTAGATAAACCAGTGTGGACTTCCACTGCAACCCAGCTAAAATTAAAGTCCATTAGACGTTGAAAAGTGCTAGGTCCATTGCGCACACCGTAGGGTAGGACTTTGAATTCATATAGCCCCCCTTCCCCAGTTGAAAATGCTGTCTTTGGGCGATCCTCGGGGGACACTTCATATTGCCAGTACCCTGATGCCATATCCAGGGTACTGAACGATGTTATACCTCCTAGTAAGTCCAGGAGATCATCGATCCGTGGAAGAGGGTAAGCATCCTTTTGTGTTACTGCGTTTAACTTCCTGTAGTCCACGCAAAATCTTGTTGTTCCATCCTTTTTTTTTTTGCACAAGGACAATGGGAGAACTCCATGGAGATGATGACGGCTGTATAATATCATCCGAGATCATGCGCTCCGCATACCTGGCTCGCTTCTCCCCACCGATGTATTGGGAGACGTCTTGGTGGCTGCGTGATAGGAATAGCACTACCTGTTTTAATGTGATGTTAAATACGATTGGTTCTCCCCAGGTCATTTGATCCCTTGGAGTAGATATCACTAAACTCGTTTAGCAAGCTGCAAAGTCTTTGGCACTCTTCCTGGTCCAATTTACATTTTATCAAGCCAAAAAGATGTTCTACTCGTTCGTCACTCGTGTTTATTTTTCTAATTGTTGAAACTTACATCTCTTGAGGTACTTCAAAGAACTTGCCTATCGTCGTACCTGCCAGTAATGTAACTGGCGAGGGACCTGGGTTAATAATCTCAATTAGTAATTCCTTGTTCTGTATACTTGCCAATACATGGGCAGCCATAACTCCGTGCTTCTCCCTAAGGTTGGCCGAAGGCTCTAACAATCCAGTCACTTTATCGTGAGCTGCGCTAATCGATCCACGAGTGAACACCTCACTATATGATGGTACTCTCATTGTTTTGTCCACAGCTCCGTTCCACACGCTAGTTCCATTCACATTATTCTTTTTTGGAACTGTTATCAATCCTATCACTAGGCCCCTCTAGCATCATTATGCTACATCGATATTTGGCAGTGAGATATATATCTACCTTTGGCAGGTGCATACAAGGTCCATAACCAATTCCTCTATCGATATGTCATCCCGACAATCTGCCGTCTAGTATGAGTCATATTTCCTAAATAGATTATGACATAATCAGGGTTATGGGTAGGTTAAGTGGGGCTGACAGAGCGCTCAATAACCGACAAGATTTCAACACTAGAATTAATTGACACGGTTGTGAAATGCGGGTACACATCCTCACCTGGTTTAATCTCCAGGTCAAATGATCAAATTTGAAATGGTTTTGTGAACAAATTAACTAATCTTATTTTGAACCAATGAAAACTACTCTAAGGGGGTAGGAATGAAGAAGAAACCCGCATTGGCGTGAAGGGAGATTGGAAAACACCCTACTGGAATTCTTACCCCGATCTACCGGCAGATGAGAGTGACGCCACTGAAGCAGGTAAAATATATGTCTATGAGAACGAGTTTTACTAACACAAAACCTATGCCTTTCTGTCCATCACCTGTGTTCTATGCCGAGCCGCCAAACTGGTGCCGAGGATGAGTCCCGAAATACTTTTGGTTGGACATGCCCCCCTCTTGCGCAATTCTGTCCCCCGTTTATCGAAACACGTACCCAATTTTGGTCAATCGTGCACCGCTATTGCACGATTTGGCCCCCTCACCCTCATTTTGGTCAAACATGGATCAGTTTTATTTCTTTTTTGTTAGAATAATCACCCTTATTGCGCAATTACGTTCCCCCTGCATCATCCAAACTGCAATTCTGACGTCATCAGAGTTCGAAATCTTCGAAATACAACCTTACTCAATCTTACCCCCTAAGTTTAAATATATGATAGTCAAACGTATCGGGTAATAAAACGTGTAATACGGCAAAATAAATTTAATAAAAATATATTTTACTAAACATTTCAAGTGAATCAAAAAATGTGCATGGTTTGGTTTGGTTGGTTGGGTTATTTTAATTGTATTCAACCTTAAACATTTTCTCTATCTCTCGCTCTCTGAAGCCGTGGTTCAAACCCCTTCACCACCAAGGTTATTTTTTACACATTCGGAGATATTCTTTCTAACTCCCTTTTATAAAAGATTGGTGCAGTATACTCAACCTCATACCTTACCTTCGGTGTTTGGTGTGTGCTAGGGAGCGGGAGGTCGGGACTGGGTCGAGCCGAGGGTGTTTTCTTCCCCCTTTATGGTTTCCCGTTCTATCTCTAGCTCGCTAGTGCTGGTGTAGTCACTTTAAATTCACACTCATTATACTCCCTTTGGCTACTGATGGTAGTTAGCCTTCTGGCTCTCAGGGCATAACAGAAATAAAACAAAACAACTACTAGCTATAGTCCAATTTTCATAGGAAGATCCTTTTCTGACGGCTAGAAAAGCTACCAAATCTACTTTTACATATTTATTCGTCAAGTCATGTGATCTGTAGATGACACCTATATATTATCAATACCTACAAAATAACACTAAAAATATAGTAAAATTGTATCAAAGTTGCCCGAAAAAAAGTTTGTATTTTATAAAAGTCTGTTCCTATGAACATTGGACTTTACACCCCCACCTCGTGTAAAAGTGTCGGGTGTGGGAACCGGCACCACGTTGTCGTGGCAGGGAGATGTCAGGAAGCGGATGACGATACCGGCGTCATGTGGCACCCGACCGCGCACCCACCTCTCGTTCTACTCTGACAAACTAAGACAAAGTTGGACGCCCCCTAGTTAGAATAACAAATCCGTTGGGAAGTTAGCTGCAGTGTCACTATGTCTGTTTCGTTTTTACCGGGATTTACACCTCGTGTCACACTACCCGTCAGGGTTATATATATATATTAAAAGATGGAACGCTTGAATCCTGAATCCCTTGAATCTTATGACATTCGAGAGGTTTGAGATTCATAGAAATCTAAAAAAAGTAGATTGAATACAATATGAATACCTTAATTAAATATACAAATTTTAAGCAATAAATATGTGTAAGAAATGTTGTAAACTTTTGTGTTTGGAGAGTAACAAAATAACAAAAAAGGACAAAATTGTAAATAAAAAAAATTATTGGTCGTTTATGACGTAATATCCATTATACACAGTAACATATTTTGTTAGTGCCACAAAGTCTAAAGCAATTTAATTAATTTTTTAAATATTTTCACTTTAACTGAATTGTACATTTAAAAAAAATTTAGAACTTTAATTTGGTTTTGAGTTTTGAAAGAAAATTTGAGATTCGGATTGTATAAATATAGGGTTCGACCATCTATAATATGAATTACTCTAGGGTGGTATAGATATGGTAGACGGAATTCAGAGGAAATGTTCCCGTATTTGCGTGTGAGAAGAGGACAGCTGTTTAGTGGGAAAAACACCTTAGTACATCTGGCCTGGATTTGAACTTTGAACCCCAACTTCTCCGTCACTCGCAAACCAGACTAAATGAATTTTGTTCCGTATCAAAAATACCCTCCCTGTCCTATTTTGGCGTGCGCTGAACCGGGCGAGACAACTTAGTTGGTCCCAAAAATTATAATGAAAATACTGTACCTTTCTTTTATCGAAATCTTAAAAAAAAGTTGTTTTTGACCATATTATATTACTAGAATGTTTTATGACAAAGCATATATATATATATATACATATGGACCTTGATTGATTATAATTAGCTAAAGTTGCTCATAATTATTTTAAAATTCTTTTAGTTTTAAAAAAGGGAATGGGATTGGTATTTTATTTCTTGTTTGGAGGGTATTAAATATAAAACTTCATATTTAATATTAATAAACATAAGCTAGATTTGGCATCTCCCAGCCTTCGCCTTCACCTTTCCCCTCCATGTTCAAGTTTATTGGAGGTACAATGTTCACCAACTGAGCAAACATGTAATGACGCCCACTTGAATTTTGTAAGACTGCTCTGCCGCGTTTCAGCAAGTAAGCGTCATTTTCACCTTACATTTTATAAAAAGATTAATTTATTTAAAACTTGAAACCCGCACTAATACAAATATCAAATATTCTCATAAAACATCAATTCTCAAACATTTTTTAATTGATTTAACTTTTTATTATTTAAATAATCTATTCCTTGTGCAAAGTCAATTTTATTCGTTTTATTGTAAATAACAAATTATTTGGGAAATTATTATTAAATACTCCACACTCGCGTTGAAACGCCCCGCAATCATTTACCGCCTGAGCTTACGCGCGAGATACTTGTGTGGCTTTGTCAACGAAAGATAATAATCATTAAATAATAACACTCTGTTATAAAATTGAAATAACTGGTAGGTTTACAGAGAATTAAAAAAAATACAAATTAATTATATACTGGTTATCGATAGGAAGACTTTAATAGAGATTCGGAATAAAAACTTCGATCCGTTGTTGGTCTTATTTTGCATTTTAAAAATATCCTAGGGCATATAATTTAATCTTTGGCTTGGGCCAGCCTCCTACTCTCTCAAAATATTTGGTACATTCAGGTATCGGCTGATCCTAAAATATTTTAAAGCTATGTGCAAATGTACTTCGCATTGGTAGTCAGATGATCAGATTCGTCAGACTCGCAAAAGATTGGATTTACCAGTGTTTGGGAGGCCGAAGTTCGAATCTCAGCTGGAATCGTTTAACCCATAGTTTTATTTATAACATCTACCATCTTCATTAATGCGGTTGCACTTCCTCTAAACTACCCTCCTCATCCGTACACCTTATATTAAGCCAGTAATAACTTTGGTGTCAAAAGGAATATTTAAAATAACATGTGTGAGTAGATCTGTTCTATAAAGGTGATAAAATTATGCCCTACATCTTCAAGTAATACATGCTGCGGCTCACTGGGGGTGGCTAAATTTGCATCTGTCTCCGAGTGTACCGTACGTTGTCAATGCCACCTGCTCTCTCCTTGCACTGCCAACCCCTGTCAACCCACCCAGGAAACAAACTCACCCCTCCTAAATCCCTCACCCTCTCTCATTTCCCGTTCAAGTTATTCGGACATGTTGGTTCTCAAGGCAAGCAACGTATAAATGTGGCCTGAGCTGGAATACCAAGTGGCCGTGTTGCGTCGACATGCGCGAGACCAAGGTTTGATTGGCTTTTCTTTATCTCTGGTGGGAGCTCGTTCCAGTGGAGCAAACCATGGGCATTTGTCTCCCCCCCAAGATCTAGAATTAATTTTCAAAAAATTCTCAGCAAAGGACCATTCCAAATAGCTTTTAGATCTAGAGGAAACTTTTTTTTTAAATTTGGACAAAGACTACTCCGAAATCTTATAGAATCATCTACATTTTTAAAATTTTCAAGGGAAAGACCTTTTCGAATAGCTTTTAGGTGGATCAATTGTTCTTGAAACATCTTCCTGGGAAGGATCCTTGGACTCTTAGTCGGGTTGGAGGGCAAAACTCTTTTTATTTTTCTAACCGACCCCTCCCCCCTACACATATAGGGTTCCGCCACCAATGATTACTCTCATCGAATAAAACACTAAAAGTGTCTCGTTTTTTGGGGAAAATATTATGGTAAGCCTACCATTATGCACGCTAAGAAAGGCACAAACGTTAAAAAAAAAAAAGGCTGGAAGAATGGCTTTGATACATTGTACCCTAAACTAAGGTTACTTACATTATTGAAGTTGCTGCCCTTAGTTACCATAAAAATAATTGAAATACCATCTAGAGGCATTTAGAAGTCATAAAATTGTCATCGCCTCTATTGGCTATAGAGCTGTGCCCCCTATTACTCGATACAGAAAACATTGCATCTCGTGGTCGTGTATGTAAGTCGAAGCGGTGAGAGGAGCGTTCTAGTACAGTCGGTACTCAATGGCAAATGGGACATACGTCCTTCACTGTGAATAGTTGGTTTAGCGCGCTTATTTGAAGCCATTTTAAAAACACTTAACGTACCTTTTATTTAAAGTTGATTAGGTATTCGTAATATTTGTCAAAAGAGGTGAAAATAAATTAAAAACGTTATACACGAAACTACTAAAAGTCCTAAACAATCGAACTTACGCGCCCCCCTCGGTAAGCTGACCGGAGTGTACACGTCAGAACATCAAGATAACGATTGATGACATATATCATTGATCTCCTTCATTCTTCAAGTAGTTGACATCCTTTCCACATGCAATGTTTACCGTGTCGAGTAGTGGGTCACCCCCGATCCTCCATAATTTAATTCTGGGCACAACCTTGATTATTTACTTCCCCATCACCAAATTAAATTTCTGGGTGCGCCACTGGCTCATTCTTTTCTTAGTTTAGTGTTCCACGTCTTACTAACCATCTGTCATCATACGTACACTAATGGAGAAAGGATGATAAAAGTAGAGTTTGAAGAAAATGTTTTATCGCTATTTGCTAGGAGGAAAGCCATTTAGCGAAAAACACGTGAATACTCTCAGGTTGGAAATTGAACCACAGCCTCCCTGTCATTGACATACTATACCAGATGAGGTTGACACTTCGGTCGGCGCACCCACCGGTGTGGGGTTTTCTTACTTTCCAACTTCAGCGCCGACCCTACAATATTTTAATGAATTACTCATATCTACAATTATTTAACCACGGTATTAATTTATTATCAAATAATGTGTCTTTTAGTTGTTGTTTTTTTTAAAAAAACTTTGTGTTGGCGATTTAAGGTAGATTTTTTCAGTGAAAATCTAATAAGTAAAATTTTAATTTATGATGTTCAATGAAAACCTATATATGTTTTGATGCCTAGACTGATAGTTTAACAACTTTGTCCATCAGGTTATTGCCGTCTAGTCTGGTTGCATGATTATTTGGCGTGACTTTTACTTGTAAATACGGACTATCTTCTCAGAGGCTGGGTTTTTCACTCTCCGCCATGAGGAATGTTGGTGCAATTTTTTACTTCTCACTATCGTCTTACTGACATCATTTATTATGAGTCTGGCCAAATTAATTGAATTATTAAAAAAAANTTTTTTATAAAAATGTAACACTTTCTTTCGTACTTTTTTTTAGTCCTTCATTGCGTATTCTTATAAATTATTCCACCTAGTAAGTTGATGTTGAGGGAAGCATGACAAGTTTGAGGTAAACTTGAAGTTATTCTACTTTACTAAGCCAAAAGGATCTTACTTCCAGACTAAATAATAATTTAGTAGGGACGGCTTTTATATTGAAAGTAATTTCCTAGCGAGTTTTGAGAAGGGTGGAAGCCCGAAATAATAATAATAATAATAATAATAGTAAAGAAGGTTAAACTTGATGCCGTAAACAGCCTATTTCATGAAGCGCAGTGAAAAATGACGTCATGAAACTTGGGGAATATCATGTCTACTGAAGGTGCACTTGACGCCTTCTCGCTTAGAACATGGGATGTTTCAGCACGCACGCCTGTCAAGTGTGTGAAGGGGAAGTTGGCAAGCCTGATCTGAATTTTAGTGACGTCACGGAATATATATTGAATAGTTTGAAGGGTCGTCAAAGAGTTTGCTTTAAATCCCGTGAGGGATGTAAAAGGAGGCACAAAATAAAAATAAAAACTTATTTTCAGTCAACCTCTTTTGTTACAGTGAAATTGTTAATTTTTTGTTCTCCAGGCACGTCTGCTCTTCTCTGGTTCTTTATCAACATGATTTTCTATATTATTTAGGGGAATTGAAGACCCCAGTGCAATAACGAGGCATCCGCTTCGGTGGCCGTGTGGTCTAACGTGCTACTCACGCAGTAGACTATACTGCAGATGACTGGGAGATTAAGGTTTGAACTTCGGTCGGGTGTAATAAGGGTGATTTCTCCCCCAAAACGGTTTTACACTCTCCTACCACGCAAATGCGGGTACACTTTCTGTAAATCACCGAGCAAGCTTCAGTTTAGAGTCCAGTCTCAGTACCCTAATCCTGCCACACAAATAAGTTTACTCTGACTGCACATTACAAAGAAAACTTGAAATGGGATGGACCTTTTCTTCTTTTTTTAAAAACTATGGGACTGGCTGTCAACTGCAATTATTTACTAAGGAGCACCGAGAATAATTGCAGACGTTTAGAACAAACCAATTTATTTAAGAAGTGGTTAGATAATTTTTAATATGGTTTTCACCAAAATTATGTTGAATATAATCATTCCAGTGTTAAAAATAAGGGGGTAGTACCGATACCAAATATATACTTAGGAAACTATTTTCGTTGTATTTTTCATGCTTTTATTAACTTTTTTTTAGTTAATAAAGTAGCTTATCATTTGTATATTTTGATTATATTAACTTGACAACAAAATTTAAAAATAAATGCAACCTTTACAACTTTAGTATTTAATTTTAATTACTGATATATTTTGTGCGCTGTGTCTTACTCCCCATTACAGATATCCGCATATTTACTCCAATGGAAAAGGAATGAGGAAGGTAAAATGTTTGTGAAATGTGCCCGTACTTGCGTTGAAGGAGACTTATACATATTTTAAGAAAAAAACACTCTTATTACACCCGATCATGATTCGAGCACTGATATCCCAGTTATTTGAAGTTCCCTTTAATGAAAAAGTGAATTCCGAAAAATTGTGACCGCAGATGCTGTTTACAAAATATTAAATAATTAATTTACAAGTGGTTTTCCAAGACTACGTATCGCTTCCAAGACTACGTATCGCTTACGTTTAAACACTGTAGAAGCACTGGAATGGTATATTTGGGTCCATACTGCTACCTGCTGAACTATTGTACTCTGAGAGAAGGCAGCTCTTAGCTTCCAGCTGGTCTTTCTCAGAAGGAAAATTTTGAAAGTGAGTTTTTTTTCAAAGAATTTCCACTTGGAAGCGCTGTTATCACTGGTTATTTTAAGTTCTACCTGTCTTGAGGGGCGCAGCAAATATCCTGTAAGGCTACGTATTTGCCTGTGGCCATGGCCAATTGTACGTGGCTTTTTCCGGAGTGCGAGTCTCAACAGACCTAAGGGTTAAAGTGAGGAGAAGGATCAAATCAGGGGACACTGATATCGGAAAAATACTACACTATTCACAAAAAACATAGTAAATAAATAAAATTTGTAATTTATTTACTAAAAATAAAATACATTTAGATAGGTAATTCTCACTTAGTTTTTAAGTAATAACAGGCTTTGGTGCAGCTTATAAGATAGAACCACTTTGTAATCGGTCAAGGTTAACTGATTGTACGTCTATTTTACTTATTCAATTTTAAATAACATTATTTCAAGAGCTACCGGTGGTGTTTGGACGACCCTTTTACAAGAAATGTATTGTGTGAAGTTATCTAAAATATAAACCAGTCGTACAGGAAATTGGGTACATATATGACGTTACAGTGTGGGTGACACGTTAATCCATCAGCAAATATTTAACAATTAGCGTAAGGACTGCAATAATCAAATTGTAAATTGATGCAGTGTAAGCCAGTGAAGAAGTTATGTCTAAAAGTAGGACAAGGCCATCTTTATACCCCCGTCAGATTTAAGTAAATTGAAGGAAAATGTTGCTCAGACCGTGGAGGTCTGGTTTAATTCCTGACAAGCGTCACTTGGTACAGTTTATACTCTCCGGGATCATTGCTGGAATGGATATCCAAATCTCACTCGTGAGCCACAAGTCACTCTAGCCACTGCTGGCAAAAATGTAGAGCTTGTGAGGACCAAATAGTGAAGTTTATGTATTTGTACAATTATTTGAAATCAATAATTTAGAAACAAAACCCCGAATAATGTCCAACAGTGTCTACAAGACATAAAATAAAATTTCTGAATATTTGTAATGCAAGATTTACACACCAGTAAAAATATTTTAATATTCCTATAAACATACATAGAAATGTTCCAAATTTTTTGATTAAACCTATGCCATTGATAGAGGAATTAAGAATGGTTGGCATTCTTGATGATTCTTTCCGTTTGAGTAGATATGTAATATAACTGTTAAACAGTCTTGGGTCATTAATATATTTGTCAAGATGATTAAAATGTCACGTAAACGCCATGCCAAGGAGCTTAGTTTGAAGACAAACTGAGTAACTTTTGATTTATTTAACTCAAGCTTTGTAATTGATCTTGAATTTTCATTGTTGAACGTTTGTTGAGAAGAAAACAATAATTTGCTAAACTCGTGTGGACCAGCACTTTAACATATCTTTACGCAATAATTAAAAGTACTAAGGTTCAATCTTTTTACATAATTCTTTTACAAGCAAGTGTCATAAATTATATAATTTTTTGTCAGGTTTCTTTAAGACCATTAGTGGCACGGAAATTAATACATTTCATACATCATTTTTAGTCTATTTTTTAAAATCCAATTTTACATAATTTTTATTTGACTGAAATAGCACTTTGTAAAATATTAAGCTAAGACAACCTAAATTATATTTCATATTATTTACTTATGATATTGCTCTATTTAACTATAAAACACATTGCAATTACTTGTTAAATTTCAAAATGCTATAAAACTTAAGATTGTATTTAGTTAATTAAAGCAGCCCTTGGCTTACTGAGAACACATTGTGTTGAGTTAGACACCTCTCTGCAGCAACACTACTCACAGATGCACGTCATATTGCTGCCTGCCTGTCCGAATGCAGGTTTTGGAATAAACAAGACTAATATCAATTGAATCTTTTTGTCTGTGCTCAAAATGTTTAAGGTCATTTGACGATACAAATTTTACTGTACAATTTAAAAAACTATAATATTAATTTTAATAATATCAAATATTTCATTTTACGAATTTAAGGGGTCAAACGTGCTATTTTATGCTTTTTGCATACCATTTTTAAGTTAAAGTAATTAATGTTTCGGGTTGAAATTTAGTATAGCTAAACATTCATATGAAGTATAAAAAATAAAATATTTATGATATTAATTATATAAATAATAGTATAGAAAATGAAAATATCACAACATAATTTGTTTTTGTCGTCAATACAATTTTTACTCGCCCTTACTATGTATAATATTTTTGTAGACTTAGCTAGACATTTCTTCGGTGCACACGAATTGCGCAACAATTCATTAGAGGTTGGTAATACCCTTACACGAACTGTGGATTAAAATTTAAATTAATAACGACTTTGTTCAAAATGGAACATGGAGGTTAGGTTAGGCTAGTTTAGGGCAAATAATGTTATGTTTGGGGGTTAGGAGTTGAATGTTATTGCAGGCTGTTCTTAAAATCATGTGCATAGGGCATAGGCTGAAAGGTATACTTTATTCCTCAATTTGAGTGCGCCCCATTTCTTAACGGTGCGCTTAAGCTTATAGTGGTTTTTATTTGTTAAATTAATTTAAATTCAATAAATACCATATTTAAATTTCGTTGAAATTTATTATTCAAGAAATCATCTTTCCCCGCATATTTTTAAAATTTAATCGCTTTTTTTTTTAATGTTAATAAGTTGTATACACCAAAGTAATTATTCCAAACAATTTGCCATAATATATTTATGGTAACAATCCCGTAACATTTTGATAGAATATTTAATGCAACAAAGTTTCAATTGAAAGTACTGTGTTCATTTCTCTTTCCGCCACCATCACCTTGCTAAAAAAAAAAATCACTATTGTTGCACTGTTCTGGCTTAGAAAAATATTTAATATTCACACACTTGTGCTCTTTTAGTAAACATTTCTCAAATTATAACTTAATCGAAAAGCTTTATTCTCTAAAATATGTAAACATTAACAGTTATTTTATGAATGTATCAGGTAATAGTTTTTTTTCTCGAAAAGTTGAACTTAATGCAATGCATATTGTAATAAACTTAACCATAAAATAAGGTGATTAAAGACCACGACTCTTAAAATTATATATATATATATATACAGTGGAGCGTCGTTAATCCGGATCGATTGGGACCGGGCGGGACCTATCCGGATTATTGAATTGTCCTCATTTTCAAATGTGCTTTCAATAACTGTATACATACGCATACGTGTGGTTTTTCTTTTCTGTAAACCTTCTTCATAATCTAGTTTTGAAGCAAAACGTTGCAAACTGTCTTTCTTTGCTTTAATGTCACTAATGGTTTAAGTCCCCACACCATATATTTTAGCGAGAGATGCACCACTTTCCCCTTTAGACAGTCTTCGTAGAATTTCTAACTTATCCTCTATATATAAAAATGTATGCTTCCTTTTATTTGATAATGATGACATGATTAACAAAGTAAAAATATATACCGTTTTAACTCGCACACTAAAACGTCACAAGACAACTATACCACTGCTGTAAAGTTTGTAAATGATAAAACAGAACTGAGCCGAGCACGTGGCCAAGGAGAGGCGACTGGCTAAATCGTTGAACTCTCAAGGACACCTTCCACTACCTCCCCTACCTGCTCTCACCACCGATCCAGAATTTGCGACGCTCCGGATTTTTGACGTCCGGATTTCCGACGCTCTACTGTATATATTTATATGTATATAAATATATTTATATATCTATATATATAATGGGTTTAAACTCTACTTGGTGGGCGTCACTTCTAGGAACTGGGAAATAATAATAATAATAATAATAATAATAATAATAATAATAAAAACTCAGCTCGACTTACTCTGACAGTAGTGGCACGACGATTCTTAACACTCGAGACCACTCAGTATGCTCGGGAACGTTTTCTGGACGATGTTATGTTAATGATAATTACACTATCCTACCTTTAACCATGGTGTACTCAAAATTTCTACAAGAGTTGAAAGAAAATACATAGAAAATAATATGAACAATTTAAATTAATTGGATCACTGAATGAATTGTACATACTTAAACTACAATTTTTTTTAAAAAGGAAAAAACTAGTTTGCTGCCTTGTACAGGCTCTTTCACAAAAAATAGCCAGATTACAACGGGTCATTCTAAAATGTTTGCTATATTTCGTAATCTAAGACTGTAAAACTCTTGAAAAAGTACCGCACACGCATCTAGTTTAATAAAGGTTTACCTCTGTACTTACAAACATATGATAGTATTATACTTGCAATCAATGTTGGTGGCTGAAAGTGGTATGAGAACTTTCTAAATTCTAAAATAATCCCAGCAGACAACTTAAGATTAATTCGGGATATCTTTTATACTCCTATTACTTATGTATACATACACATACACTAGTTGCTTAGTGGTATGACCTAACATAAGCTACAAGTACTAATTAGTTTACTCGGCAACATAAGTAGAACCGGGTTCCTCTAGAGTTGTGAGAGACCGCTCTAAATCATAAAGCTCCTGGAAAGGGTACTAAAGTGAATAATTACATAGCCCCATAACGTCAACCCGGAATCTAAACATACCTACCGAGTGGCCACCGTCTGTTGGCGAAGATAGTGCCAGCTTCTACTGATTGTGGGTGCCACGTGGTCAGCACAAAGAACACTCTGGCCGTTAATCTATGTTTGCTAAACCGTAGCCGCTACTTTTTCATTCATTTAGATCCTCCTTTGTCCTAACGAGACTGAGTTGACCGCGTTCCAGACCCACTGATTCACAAGAAATCTGGAGGCCCCGGAGATCGAACCAGGTACTTCTGAAGCTATAGCCAGGAACTCTTAACCACTAGACCACAAAGGTGGTCATAATTCCCTAGTATATCTAAATTATATATTGACCTCGCCGTAGCCTTGACTGAGAGGTCTAAGCTGCCAGACTCGCATTGCACTTTATTGCCGTTGACGGGGAGGTTAGGCTTCATTGAAGGTAGAATTCAGCATAATGAAGGAACACTACTTCATCTTCCCAATATGTTAGAATGAGTATTTTAATAACCTTTGTTTCCAACTTGATAATGAAGAAAGATATAAACTTGTGAACATGTATGTATATAAGGTGTACGATTGTACCTAGCGTGTATCGATCTTCAGCATTTCTTTTGTGCTAGTCTCGCGAAATGGTTCAATGAAAGTCCCGAGAGTAACCTTTGCAAGTGTTTGAAGGGAGTCGCTTTGAACTACGGCCTCACACCCTAATTAAACTGAGCATGCCTACCTTTAATTTGGGAGCGTATAAGAAGCGGCTCACTCACTGGTTTTTGTTGGGGTTGAGAACGTTTCAATTAAGTCAATATCAAACGAGTCATTAAGGCTTCAAACCCTTTTTTCTTTGCTGGGAAAAAACATATATTGCTCTGCTGAACTCAATAAGTTCACGTTTTAATAATTATAGCTCACATCGGTGTGCACGCGGTCTTGTCGTCAAGCACATTTAGTCTAATTTGGTGGTTTTTTGGGAGGTCGGATCTCAAATTCCTGACCTTAATGTATTGAGCGTTATTTAATCAAATGTTTCCCACTTTCACTCCACGATAATGTGGGTGTATTTCCTTTAAATTATACCTTTCTCATTACTAACCTACTCGCTTAGTCAGAAGTTTTTCTATCGTTGGGCCATAGTATGCTTCAGATAGGAAGCACTCTTTTAAAAAAATACAAACATATTTATTAAATTCAGTTAGGTGAAAAATGACAGCTTGGACACTGTAATCAAACCCGGGTTCAATTCCTATCTGCAGGTTGTCATTTTTCACTTAATTGAAGTTGATTCAGCTATCTGAACTATTCCTGTGAACAACCATTACGTGTCAGTTTGTAATGCACATGAATTAATATTTTTTAAGGCTGATAATTATAACATTTTACTCTGATATTAGGGTTATTGGAGAGGTATTTATATCAAAATTGACACCTTCAGCTTACCTAACTGGACGTATTACTATGTCAAATAAGTTTGAGTAGCTTTTTTATCTCTCATTATCACACGGTTCTTCTTACCAAAATCCTAGTCTATGTTATTTTGTTTTTAACTCAAACACTCGACTTTGAAGGTGGAAAACCGCTTTGTTTAAACCCCCCTCTGCTCCCATAACCTCATCGTTCCTTTTATAGTGTGATTGGTTGTAATCGTATTTAGGCCGAGTGAGCCATAGCTGGGAGTGCTGCGAACCACTCGTCTACTCAATACAATGCCAAATCAAACGTTGGACGGTCTGATGGAAAGTTCGGTGCGTTGAGGCGGAGTGGTTTTTGATTTGGATACCGGATGGAGCCTTGTTGTATTGTGCTGTTTTGACAGTCCCAAGCTAGGACTCTTTGTGATATTTGGGTGTGATGTAATTCTGTAATCATCGTGTTGGTCATGGTCGTCTTTTAGCCGAGGGAGGGATCATGATTGGCATTATTGTGTCGCAACGGGGGATTCAGAAAATCTTCTCTCTTTCTAAAAGTTATTTCTCTTAGTAGGCCTGATTGCTGTTGAAGGGGAGGACATTACTAGCGGGGAGTTTGGGTTTACAATATAGTAGTTTTTAATTTACTAATTTGATAGATCTCTTTTTCTTAACATTACTAAAATAATATAAAAAATAGCTTATGAGCATTTCATTAACAAACCACGACCTTCCAGTTTTAGTTTTAATGGTTTTATATTATCATCACGTCAAGCCGAAATATCCGTTCTCTATGCTCTTGTTACTATAGTCGGAGATCAAACACTTACTTGATCTATTAGTTATTACTATGCATTAATATACGTTTTATGAAGTGTTCTGTAACTCTTACTTTCAAATTGTTTCATCTTGCTATCTATTCTACAATATGATTCAGGTTTTAATATAAAATATAACGACTTTTTTAATGAGTGAGTCAAACCCACGGGCTATTAACGAATTAAGGTGGGTCCCTTTCTCCCATAAGAATAGCATTGATCAGTGGTGGATCTGGGAGTATTATTTTGGGGGTTTTAGCATTGATCCTCCTCACTGTGAAGTTGGGTCACTTTCTCCCACACTGCTCCTTCCCATAGAGCAGGTGGGCCACTTTTCTCATAAGAAGAGCATTGATCAGTGGCGGATTAGGAAAAAAAAATAGGAGGGGAGGAGGTGGAACGAAGAGGCAAACCAGGAGTTTATAAAACAGTTACACCATTAATTTAATAACACTTTTATAAATCACTAACACTTTATTATAATATCACTACATATTGGGCGTTACTCGTTTAGCCGTTTATTAAAACGTTTCCCAGGATACACTGCGAGGAAGCGAGTAACGTCACCTCCCACCACTAACAAATTTTGACTAAACTATTTACTTTTGATAAAGCTGTGCTGTTTCACCTGATGAAATCAGGCTATGATATTCACGAGCACTCGAGCTTTTTACGTGATAACATCTTTATTATAAAGGTTGACACCCAAACTTCCTTTTCAATATACTTGAATAAAAAAACTTAAATGGTGATTTTTTATGTCTCCATTGGTGGACACATCTGTATTATTTTGTAGTGACCGTATGTAAGAGTGTCACATCCATTATATAATATAAAATATAGCGTTTGTCATCTCCGGGTGAAATTGCAAGTTTATTCAAGCAGATACTGTAAAATTGATGTTTCTCAATTCTTATCATAGACACATTGGAGTAGTGTAAGATCCCCTGCTTTAACATTCTTTTTATAATGGGCATGTCTAATTTTCTTTTTGAGAGTTGTTTTCGACACACCTTTACCTACTTTTTTCTCCTCAGGACTCTCCTTTTGAATGGAGTAAAGCTTCAGTCGAAGTCCTACAAACTCTCGATTACACTCTCCGTTCATCTCATCTTTCATTTTAACCAGGGCTTTTTTATTGCACGCGCTGTATAAAAAATGTTTATGTATAGTCTGAAGTGTCGAATCTGTCCATATTATCAAACATATCCATATACACATTTTCTGTTTTCTGTTAGTTGCAGAGGGAGTCTGTGTCTGTGAATAAGAGCTTTGCATTTTGTCCATATTTCCTTTTAACATAATTATAATGAAAGTTATACTTGACAACCTTGATTATATCTAACATTGCAAAGCCGGCATGGATAGGCTTATTCATAAGTAGGATTAATTGTTGCATGTGAACCCCAACTAACTCTTCCGTGAAGATCGTATAAGCAATAAATGCTGGTGAAGCAATACACTTCTTAGGCCTTTTTCATTATTTAGTGATTGAACATGTACACGATATCTTTGATTCTCCATCGACTTCCCAAATACTGCATTGTTCATGAATTTGAAAAAGTAATTTTCAAATCCATTTACTGCATTTTTTCTTCGGAAAGTATTAAGATCAATATGTGTCTTCAATCAAGCACTCTGATTGAAAGTTAGGACTCTGCGAACCTTTTGAAGATTTATACTCAAGGAAATATACAGTTTTATATTACGATAGTATACCACATAAGTTTGTTTACTGTTTAGGTTGGGCACTAGCTTTTCTGTTTTCCCGCCGGTTGGAGAGCTCAGCTTGGATTGTATATACTTAGAGAATGAGGATGACATCTCAGGAGTAACTATGACTTTTTCAGGAGCAAGTGGATAGTCACTGTGTTCGTCATGAAATTATTCCGGATACTCTGGATCTACTTCTAATATATAGCCCACAGGGCTATGATCAACAAGCAAAATTATATTGAGCTCTGCTATTTCAGTCTTGATCACCCACCTAAAATTACTGTGAGGAAGGCAATCAGACATAAAAGTCCCGTATAAATGATTACAATACCAATATGTGATGTACTACTTCACCTCCTTTTCAGGGTTAAAATCCATCATATCGGAGTTGTTTGCTTCAGAATGTATATTATAAATCATAGACACCCCACCACGTACTCGTTTTTATATGAATAAATGCATTTCAATATCAGTTAGTAGCTCCAACTCAACCTTGGTCATCTTTAAATATTCCGCCCATGCTATTCAAGGGCTTGTGCAAAAATATAGACAGTCTAATTTATAGTACTCAAAACACAAAGAGCGAAAGTATTCGAAGACGTCTGCTAAAATTAGAACATCACTTAAAACATATACATTTTGATAATCTTCCATAGTATTCATTTCAAAGTTTTCCCAAACATTTTTAGTATGGTCGTAGTCACTTTCTGAAATATGTTCTTGATGCATCTGATTATAGAAGACGTATTTTGGTGGTAGTTGACTATCTTTCAGTTTACTGCTGCAATCCATGTAGTCGTAAGGGAACACACATTTTCGTAGCAGAAGAACTTTATCAAAAGGGATATTTTCATGGAGTATTTTAAATTGGGTTTTCCCAGCATGCAACAAATTTTCAACCAATTTTTCAAGAGATGTGCTTAAAAACTGGAACAAGTCAATAAATTGTAAATAGCCAAGACTGAATGAGATATACTTCTCCATATTGTTTGGGATACATGATATTCTTCTGTCTGTAAACTTCCCAATTTTCAGCACGATAATATGGGCGTCATAATTTTTTAAATTGTGTAAAATGACGGGTATTCTCTGGGTATATTGAAACTGAATATTGCACTTACTATGAGATGCACCCCGATAAGCTCCACTGAGATGACAGTTGTCACGGACGCGGTCTGCACCCAACTACTTCTCGCAGATACTACAAAAGCTAGCCGAAATAAATTCATTTTCTTTTTCAGGGGGGATGTGCTTAGGGACAGCACGTTTCTTCATCTCGGTGTTTATGAAGAAAGGTATCCACAACATTCTCACCACTATAGACAACAGGGATTTCACACATTTACCTTCAGAATTGACTATTACATATGCAAATCCTGATGAGGTATGCTTAGTCATTTTTGTAGTTTATGAGTGATCAGGGTTAGGTGTACACCCTGATATTAAAACACTCAAAATTAGCATAGATCACATACGGGATTTTTAGCATATGTTTATATATTGAAAATTTCAATATTTTATCCCCTTCCTCGGGCAGCTGTATCCTCTGAGCATCGAAATCAGCACACCGCTCACAATGCTCATCCCTGAGATTAAAAAGAAAATCTATGCAAGCAATATTTGCAATATTATGATTCACCATCGTGTCTGGTCATTGAGCTTAGCAATCTGCTGAAGTTCTTAATAAGACAATAAGAATATAGGCATTTAAATTTAATTGGATGCTGGTAAAAAGGAACATTTAGAAAACCTTTTTGCGGTTAATATTAATAACATTTTAATATGTGATCTTTTAAAAACTGGAAATATTAAAAAACTAACAATTACAAATAGGTATCTTGATAATGTTTGACATTACACTTTTTTGTTTTTGGAATGAAAACTCATTTATGTGTAAATTACTTAAGACTTATTAAAAAAAATCTAAATCTGTTTGGAAGTGTTTCCCATGGCAAATAACCCTGTTTACTTAAATTTGAGTGAAAATTCTATAAATGGCCCTTTAATAGGAAGTGATGTTTGAAAATTTGAATTATTTTGAAAATGGCTATAACGATTTTGTTTATGATAACTGGAAAGTGTTTGATATGAACATGGAAAATAAAGCTTTATACTTGTTTTGGGAGTAAACTCGGCTTTGAGTGGTTTACTAATGACGTTTTTTTTAAATCTGAATATTTAAAAAATGACTTTATCTATTTGGCTCAAAATTGGTATCCGGGGACTATTTTACATATCAATAATAAATTGTCTTTATTTATCTAAAATAAATTAATTTAAGGGTAGTTTACTTACAACAAATTATAGAAAATTTGAATGCATTGGAAATTGACCTTTATGATTGAATTTGAAATGGGGATCTTTTAATAGTCTTTCACAAGACTACGTTTTTATTTTTACAAATAATTTTAGAGTATTTAATATCTTTACTCAGAGTGATTATGGTGATTAACTAAATGATTTGTTTGTTTTTATGAAGAAAACATACTTCTGGGTAGCATATTAAAAACCTATTTTTGAACATTTTCTTCGAAATCACAATACACAAAATGAGAAAGTTTGTGCGATTGTGTCGTACCACTTATTTTTAGTAAGGCATTTTTACCGTGAGAAATGTAGTCTAGTTCGATCAGGGTGTATATGGAATTTTACCTGCTCTCTGGGAACATAACTATGCTCAGCCAGCTTGTCTAAACATCCTACCTGCAATGAGATGACTTGATAGTGATTATGAAGGCGTGGGGCCAGGGGAAATTTTAAACCTAACTTAAACCTCAGATCATGGAGACCACGGGAACAATTCCCTTTCTGAATATATACCTATGGTATCGCCAGGAATCGAACCCGGGACCTATAGATCAGTAGCCATGGGTGCTGACCACTTGACCAATATAAAATTATTTACTTATAAATATATAAACATGATCTTAGGTACGTCTTTAATTGCCAACAAATTTCGTCCCTATCTAAATCGGACTGTACTTTGGTCGTCATTGTTTTATTTTGGCTTAGTGGGGTGTGTACGTGACGATGAGCCACACTTTATGACCTTCATGCGACCGGTTCTGGTAGTTGAAAGGAAGGTATATCAATAGGGTCGTGACCCGCATCGCTGGTTAAATGACTTAAGGCGTCACTGGATTGTCTGTGACGGGAAGTTTGAGCTTTTAATCACGGCAGGGTGCACCGAGGGAGGTAGTTTCCCATTGTTCCTCTAGGCATATGGGCTTACATTTTATCTAAACTTATAACTTTTTCATCCCTACCCTATTTGTGATGCGTTCAGCCCGAACGGGTAGTAAGACACGAAACAAAAATAAAGAAAAATGTCATAAATTAGTATATTTTATTGTAAATAAAAATATACTAATGACTGAAAAATTGACCGAGAATCTTGAAAGGGAAAATTAATTAATCATCCCAGTATTTGGCGGCCTTGGCCAAGCAAGACGAGATCCAATCTATTCTCACCAACGTCAAAAATAATTGTTTGACTGTGGCTTTGCGAGTAATATTTCTCTATCCACGTGCCTTTTATTGAGACTTGTTTATGTAATGTCATTAGTTACAGTTTGTAAGAGCATTTGTATTTCTAATTAACGCTTTGATAATGCTTATTTTCAGGATATTATTAATTTGATCAAAACTATGCTTTCAACCCTATTACGAATAATTTGGTTAATATTTGACACTAATTAAATGCGTACCAGCTAAAAATTGAAACATATATAGAAGTCAAACGTGCAATCCACATACCCCTTCCAAATACTTTCCCTTTCTTTTCATCGCCCCCTTACTTCGTGTTCACACTTAAAGCATCTAAATACACTAATGGGTTAGGGATGAGTAAGGAATAGCTGAAAGAAAATGTACCCGCATATGTGTGTAAGGAAATTCGAAAACCATTTCAGAAAATCCACAATCACTATACCAGACTAGGATTCGAATCCCGACCTCCCTGTCACCGGAAAGCCAGACCAGATGAGTGATTTAGTCCGCGTACACGTTCTAGGGAGTCACTCTCTCACTATAGTGTAGGACTAACAGTAACTAGGAGTTTGGGGTTGAATCCCCGCCTGGATGTACTGGGAGGTTGTTTTCCGCGTATTATTTATCACTGTGGTCTCCAAAATAATGAGGGTACACTTCCTAAAAAAAATCCTCTCATCCTAACTTAGCCGTTAATAATCTCGGTAAAAGACGTAATACTTTTTTTAAAACTTACATACTCTCTTCGGGCTCTTTCTTACCTTGGTTGCTTGGTAAATCATTGTTTCCATTTTAAAGCGCGATTGATGTGATTCAAGATAATGATTAAAATGATGGCGCGTCGTGTGTCTGTATTTGTTCTTGTCTTGCCCGGCCATCTGTGTAAATTATTGACTGGAAAACGAACTCGCCCAGTCTGCAGCAGCCCTTCCACTTTGTTAGCTGCGTGACGTCAGTTCCGCTCTTTGCCCAACCTTTTCATTCCCAACCCCCTTCCTTTCCAGTACCCCACCTCTTTTCGACTCCCTCGTTAGCTTGGAAGAGCTTGGAGATGTTCTACTGATAATTAATTATTGGAGCAGACGAACAATAATCCCTGGATTAAATCGAGAAGTTTGATGTGGCGTGGAAATGAAAATATGAATTTTACAATTCAACAACTCTTTAGTGCTGACGCTATATTTAAATACCAATTTATTTTATTTTTTTCAAATCAACTCTAAGCTTTAAATATTAAAAAAAAAAATTGATTCGTATTTCTATCGATTCCAGGTTTTGCAAGTTATTATTTTGTAAATAAAGGCTTTATTACTAAACAAAGGTGAGGCATGTTACCACGTATATAAATGTCCGTGATCGTCTTGATTATATACACGCCTGGACTAAGGTGGGGGTGAAGGGGATGTAAGAAAATGTTACTCTTTTCGCACATTTTATAGCAAAACTGTTTTTTGGCCAAAATAAATACTGTTCCAGTAGAAACATAGTTTATTTAATTTACATGTTGAAATCAACATTGGTTGACTGTCATGCACAAAGCGGCATTAGATGAGAAACCTTTTTTTAAATGAAGAGAAAAAAGTTGTCATTAAATTTTAGGACAACCTTGACCGGTATTCAAGAACTGTTGAGGTCACCAAGTGAATAAAATTAAATTTTACATATACTGGAGAAATATTGTAGCATATTTATGTTGGCCAAAAAATATGTATCTATAAAAACTGCGAAAACACTTATCTTATCTCGCATTTCTTGCCCAAAATTAATAATATAATGATTATATATATATAGTATATATATTAGTAGGTCTTCTTAAACCAAACTTGGATCAGTGTATTAAATATAGATTAAATGTATATTTAACACAGTGTTTACTCAAAGTTTGAAATTTTGGCATCTAGTGCAACAATTTTAAGGAAAACCAAATGATGCAAAGATTTCATATTTGGAATGTTAGAAGTACTTGATGAGGTTTATTAATTGAAATAAATATTATTTCAATGAACTTTCACTTATTTGCATAAACATTTTCCAAATACATGCAATATTCAATTAATTATTTTGTATAGGCCTACTTAAACGTGTGTAATAAATGGGAGAAGCAAATCAATTAATGCCGACTTCTTTTAACTTTATAATGGTACTTCAGTCATATTAACATTCAATCTGAAACTCATGAAAACTGATAAAAGCTGAGGTGCTACATATTTTGCCCCCGGATTTTGAAAATATATCTGATACAACCCCACACTAGCCTAAACAGAACATCCTGATCAGGGTAGAGTAGAAAACTCATCCCTTCTCACTCCAAGCCACTAGCTGTTTGTCCTTGAACCCATAAATATGTCACCAGTGGTTTTGGCATGTTTGTAAAGCTCATCGCCCTGAACTATCACCATCTCTCTTTAGGGATTGTCACCTGGCTCTCCGCTGTTTTCAAGACAGTGTAGCAAGTATGACAATATTGATGAAAGGATTTTATCAGTGTGGCTGTGTAATTGCATTTAATGTCTTTAGGGATGTGTGAAGTGTATTAATTGTGGAAAAACAATTATTTATTATTTTAAAAAATGGTCCCGAAAAAGCTTAAATATCGGAGAAGATATGTACAAAGCAAAATGAATAAGCATTCCAAGGCAATGAAACGCTTTTACGAAGAAATTTGGAGAGCCCGAACCGCTAATATTATAAGTAGGTGAAATGACTTCAAACATATATTATGTTATTGAAGTTAAATAATTAACTTTTTTTGAAAATTATTTTGTAATTCGGAACCAAATCGGGAACCTCCAACTTAGCACGTCATTATCTTACCACTGAGCCATCTAGGGCTAACCCTGTGCCAGGGTCATTTATCGCCCATATTTTAAGGGTTAGTTGGTGGTATGTAAAACCATCGGCCATTTAATAACAATCCAAAACACATTCCATTGTTGATCCAGGGTAGCCTTATGCTGGCGTTTGGACAATTTTTATTGATTTTAAATGGTTTCTTGGATATAATTTGTAGTAAATAATTATTGTCTAGAATATAATATTACAGCTATTAAGGAGCCATGATCTGTCACATGTATTTCACCAAACCTTCTTTAAAGTATGACTGATAAGTATTTCTTAGCATTGTACAAATACTGAGTAGGTAGCTCAATGGTGAAGCTTTGGTGCGCCAAGCACATGGGTCTGAGTTCAATTACCACGTACACTACAATAATTATTTTTCTATTATATTGAGAAAAAATAAAGTGCGCCCTTGTGAACGGATTTATCTGTTTCAAAATATTAATCTTTTGAACTGCTATAAAACTATTTAAGCCTTTATAATTAAAACTCCATCAATGCAGAATTATTTCATATCTTAATGGTTCTCTTATCCATAATATATTTTATGCTCCCAGATTTCAATTTTAAAGTTAACCTATAATTAACAGAATTTATTTCAAATAAATGAATAGTCATAATATCCTATTTATTATCTACTATTTATTCATTTATTTTATTTATTTATTTAGTGATAATGGCAAAGTGGATTGTAGTTCACAAACACTGAAGACTTGACTTGACTTTCAAACCAATGGAATCTGAGTAAGTGGATGATTACAATATTCTTAGTGGGAAATATGTTTTAAGTTCCTTTAAAATGACGTGTAGGTGTGTACAAATTGGCACTATTAATGAATTCAGTATACAATTATATGGCAATGTCACGGCCTTGATTTGATAGGTTTGATCCAAACTTGCGGGCTTAAAAAAACCAAGCGGTTAGGGTGTTTGAAAAATTACATTTACAGTTTAACTCCACTTTCATAAATTGTTACCGTACTTAACTTAAGGTGTGAAGTA